>SRLM01000091.1:1724529-1846046 GCA_015708895.1 Populus ilicifolia
TATGAAACTAAAAGCAAAATTTTTGTAGCTGACAGGGTGCCAAGATGTGCCAGAAGTTAATCTTGTTTTGTCGGATTCTCATAAACGCTCAGGCAAATGTTTTGACAAATTCATAATAAGCTATGACAAATAGTTACCATCATCATTACTACAAAGCCAAAATAAAAAAAAACGAAAAGAAAAGAAAAGAAAAGGAACCAGCTGTATTGCAATAATCACTGAAAATTCTGAAACACAAAACTAAAACAATTCATCATCTCGCTTGAATTAAATCCTTTTTCTTTCCAATCGATTTGGCTGTAAAACTAGAAAACGAAAGAAACAAAATTACCAAACAATGATCAAAAGAAATGGTGGTGGTGGTGGTGGTGGTGGTGGTCTTCCAATCCAAAGCAACGAAAGAGAGGGTAACAAGCTGCAAATATACATCTCCCAAATCCTCTCAGCAAGGAAGAAACTAGCAAGCAAGGGCAGCAACAACAAGCCAACAAGGGATCATCATATGGGCTATCGCTATGATGATGGTGGTGATGCCCCATGACCTTCTTTACTTATCAGAAATACAAAAAAAAAGAGTAAAACACTAGTAAACCATATTTCCAAGAACCCTTTTCCTTAACAGATGAATTAGTTTTCTGTATGAAGAAGTTGAAGTTAAAGATCAAACCTCGTGTGTATGTTTGTAGCCCTTGTTCTTCGTCTGTTGTGTCAACGAAGAACTGCTCCAACCAGAAGTTAGGATATATAAGAATAAGAAAGAAAGAAACAATTGAATGGCTTTCTGTGAGAGAGACGAGTTCTTGAGAAATTTGAAACCTTCAGAGCAGACTCTTGACTTTTACATGAATAAAATATAAGCCTAACAACCCAAGGAGCCAACTAAATTGAGAGTTGCAACTTGCAAAGCAATGGTAGAAGAGATTGCTTCGCATTAGCACCCAGGATTCCCTGTGTCTATCCGATCATTGCTGTCATAAATTAGGAAATTAATTTTCCAGCATCTCACAGCGTTAGACATGCTGGAATGTTTTTAATAGACTTCCAAGCTGGATCAAGGATACGGCTGGCGACACCGTTTGAGATTGTGTTTTCAACTCTCTTTTTTAATGTGTTTATTAAAAAAATTTTAAATTAATATTTTTTTTAGTATTTTTAATGATTTAAATATATTAATGTTAAAAATAAAAATAAAATATTTAAATATATTTTGAAAACTTATAATCTAAGTTTTTGGCTTTTGTTGATTGTTTTATTACCAAATCATAGGATTTTTAAATTTTTTTAAAGTGTGTTTAATATTATGGTAGTTGTTGTAGTTATAATTTTAAAAAATTATTTTATAAAAAATATTGTTAGTTAAAGTTGATATTATATTTATGTATATTTAGTTAAAACTGTAGTTAAAATTAAGATTAAACAAAGACTAATTTAATGTGTTTGGTTAATAATGTTTTTGAGATTGAGGTTATAAAATAATTTTAAAAATATATATATTAATATTGATAGTTTTTAATTTAAATACTGTAGATTTAATTATTGTTATTGCATTATAAAATAAATAATAGTTTATATAAAATATTTTTCATTGTTTTATTACACTATCTATAATTTCATCATGTATAAAATACATTCGATAATGACTATAATTTGTTTGGTATTTTAAATGCGCAACAACATCAAGTAAAATATAATTCGAAATAAAATTGAAATTACGATCAAATTCTATAAATATTATATCATTGAGCGATCTCTATATGATTTATATAATGTCATTAAATAATATTAAATATTAATTTTTTAAATAAAAAATAATTATAATTTATATTTTACTATGTCCAACCTGATTCAATGAATGTTAAGTTTTGAATAGGATTCGGTCTAGCCGAAACTAATCCTGCTAGAATAATCGAGCTTGCTATACTATTCATGCTAATTGTATTGTTTATTAAACAGTATAATTAACATGAGTAATGACAGTAACTTACTGCTTTTTTTACTTATAATTAACATGAGTAATGACAGTATAATTAACATCTATAAATAATAAACTATTTTTTTTATAAAATAAGTTACATTTACATTTTAAACAAAACAAAGAAGCGGACTCGGACTCTCAAAGGTATCATTTAACAATTTAAATCTCAGTAAAATCCAAATGCAGGTTAATTTATTTTTGTGTTTGGGGTTACTTTCTCTTAACATACTTATAAATATGTTTTCTTTTCTTTTTTAAAAATAATAAATATGTAGGATCCTTTCAAAATTGTGGTTGAATTTTTATAAAAACAATAAATTTATGCTTTTACAACGTTCAAGAATGAAAGAAAGAAGTAAATCAGCTATTTGGGAACTTACAAAATTAATTTTAAAAAGTGTTTGGAAACCATACAAATTTATTGTTAATTCAAATAGTATTATCATCTAATGATAGCAAGATAAGGGGAGGTTTTTATAAGTAGTGTTGCCACTATTATTGGTCCTAATTTATGCACCTAATCATGATAATGTGCATATATGGTTGATTTTGTTGGTCTTAAGTTAAATTAGGACCTCTAAAATGAGCCATTATATTTATTTTGTATTAGCAATCAAATTCTCCTTTTATTTTTTTCTAATATTTTTATCTTTTGTTTAAAAAATACAAAACATACATGGTCTTCCATGTCATTTTATTTACACCAGTATTTTTAACAAAAATTTTAACCAAACAATTTTATGATTTACCTTTTTTTTAATAAATAAATTTTAAACTGCAATTATTAAAATTAACCACAATCATAAAAGCTCAGTTAATATTTAAAAAATATATGGTCAGCAAAGATCAATCGGCACAGAAGGACTAAGTTATAACTACATTCAAAACCTAGAGACTAAAGAATAATCCAATATTTTATTCTTGAAAAAATTATTCTCATAACCTATAATTAGGTTTTTTTTTCACTTTATCTTTATTCTTTAAAAAATTATAATTTACATCATAAACTTTACACTTTACTTCTTCACTCTAACAAGCATAAGAAACAAATCAACACAAAAATATTAGCTTATTTCTTTATAACTAAATAACTTTTAATTAAATATTATAATTTTACTATTAAAAAAAAAAAACCACCCGCCACCCACACTGCTTTTTTGCCGACCACAACTGTCCAACCATTCTTTCTCTGGGTCAAAGCAATTTTATTCCCGATTTAACAAGGAGCGAACTCGATATAGCAAGCACTGGTGCTGGAGACAAAGTTTCTGCAAGTTTTAGAGCTTCTCCAACTAATCACCATAGCTTCTCCTTGGAGGCGGATTGATCAACTTGTCCTAGATCTTAAAGGCCTATTCCTACAATTAGAAGGCCTCTATATTAAATAAATAATCCCTACAAGCTATACCAATGCCACCATGATCTGCATGATCTTTCAATAAAGCATCATGATCTATCTTTACTGTGTTTGGTCCAGGATGGGACCATAATTTAGTACTATCCCTTGCTTGGAGTGAACGAAATAACAAGAGAGTGTTGCCTGGGTATTGTGTCTTTTGACTTGCAAGAGGTGCCCGGAGGAGGGCCCCTGGATTGTCCTTGCTCCCGGATGGTAAGTTTGGAATCATGAAAATTATGATGGAGTTAAATATTTAATTAATTTAAATATTAAAAAATAAAATTACAAAAATATTAATTTAAAAAAATAAATTCAAGTGAATTTTTTAAACTTTAGTAATCTCCTAAATTCATAATTGTTAAATCCTAGATCAGATTTAATCAATAGACCTAATTCAATATTATAAGATAAAATTTTAAAAAATATTAATTTAAAAAAATTTGTCAAAATAAAAACAATTGCAATAAAAATGGAGGATGAATAAATAAGAAAAATGATCTAAAATAAAATAAATAGAAATAAAAAAATAGAGATCAAACTTGATAAATTAAAAAATTAAAGAATAAAATTGAAAATTAATTTCAATTCTATAAAGTAATTCAAATAAAAAAATATCAATTAAAAAATAAAAATTAAATCTAAAAGATAAATAAATCGAAGAGCTACTATAAAATTTTTAGAGGGCTAGACATGAAAATCAATGAAGAGAGAGAGATTAAAGCTAACATCAACATGAAAATCAATGAAGAGAAAGAGATTAAAGCTAACATTGTTAAACCAGAGGTAATTAAGCGACGCATATTGCCTTGAAAGGTGGGGCCTGTCATGGAAAAAAATACACCTAGTATTTTCATAAGATTAATGAACCATGTTTTATATAATTTTATATGTAAGTTTATTATAGTTTATTTTGATGATATTTTGATTTATAGTAAGAATTTAGAGGAGAAAGTTAAATATTCAAGGAATGTATTAGTTGTTTTGTAAAAAAAAATATTTATATGTAAATTTGAAAAGGTGAGTCTTTTAAATGAAAAATATTGTATTTGTTGGATATTTATTTAAAAAAAAAGAAATTATATGCATTCAATTGTTAAATGCATGAATTGCTAGTCTGTAAAACTTACAAAGATAAATTAATAAAACACTTTGAGGTTGCTAAGACTTTAGATGTTTTATACAAGCACTTTTATTAGCATAAGATGAAAAGAGATCTGCAAAGAATTTATGATAGATATATAACATGTAAATAAGTTAAGTTTGAAGTTTTACCTTATGGTTTATATACTGCTTTTACAATGCTAAAAGAACTTCAGGCTGATATCTGTTGGATCCTATGCTAAGTTTGCCTAGGTAAAAAATTATAGGAATTATATTTTTATAGTTGTTGATAGGTTTTTTAAGATGACATATCTCATATCTTGTTATAAGATTGATGATGCAACTAACGTAGCAAACTTATTCTTTAAAGAGATAGTTTAGCTACATGGAGTATGTAAAAGCATTATATTTGATCTTGATGTTATATTTCATAACTACTTTTGAAAGTTATTATAGGAGAAATTAAAATTAAAATTATTATTTTCTATTACTTGTCATCTATGAATAAATAGTCAAACCGAAGTAGTTAAAGAACTTTAATATATTTGTTAAGGACTATCACTCAAAAGAATTTAACAAGTTAGAAAGATTGTCTATCATTGACTGAATTTGTTTATAATAAAAATTTGCATTCAACCACTGATTAATTTTCTTTTGAAATTATTTATGGCTTTAATCTTTTGATATATTTGGATTTCTTTACTTTCTATTTGGACACTCTGATGTATAATGTCCAAGTCCTTGACATCTAAAACATTTAATATTTGGTTTATGCTTTTGCTGAACATTTTTTTTTCTTTATTGTTGCAATTTTTTTTTCAATATATGAAGGTTTGAAAACTTTACGTATTGCTATTGACTTTATTTTTGCATTACTATTTTTCTTGAAATTCAACTTCCAACCTTGAGAGGATCCCAAATAACTATATAAACTTGCACTATCTTTTCTTTTCAACTATTTTTTCACTTTTATAACCATATGCACTATATCTTTGATTTTCAAATAATAATGCAATTCAATCACATTAGCAATATTTATATTTAAACCATTTAAAAATCTAGTCATTGTGGCTTCTCTATTTTAAAAAGCATTAGTTCTAATTATACTTATTCCTATCTCCTTAAAATACTCACCAACATTTTTAGAACCATAAAATAAAGATTGTAATATATTATATACTTTCATATATTAATGATTAAGGACAAGCCTATTCCTCGTGATTGTTTCCATTTCCTTCCATATGTCAAGAAATTGTTCTCTATTACACCTCTTACTTGTACCAAGTTGATCCCATTAAATAATAGTATAATTAGTGAATTCGATTACAAATAGTTTTACTTATTTTTCTTCAAACATTAATGACAATAAAATATAAATTCCACTTTCTTTTCCCATTCTAAATAACCATTTCAATATTTGTTTCTTTGAAATGCCAAAAAATTAAGTTTTATACTATCTAAATCATCATGATCGTCAAAATTCATTCCCTGAACAAAATCCTTATTTGGCTATAATATACCACCAAACCATCTCATTAGTCATGTCTTAAATAAAGGATTTTGGTATGTACGAGACTTCCATCCATGATTAACTACACCATCCTCCTTATCATCATTGAATTTTTCAGCTACACTTTCATCTAGAGGAGAAAGTGCTCATGTAGTAGATATTTTAACCTCATTTCTCTTACGACTAGGAATATCATGTTTATCAATCATTTTAGTACTCAATTTATCCATCTTTCATACCTCCAATCTATTTGTCTTTCTACATAATCCTTTATTTTTTATTGTTTTACACTTTTTTATGACATATTGAATACTTGCAATAAAGTTTAATACTAAGGAAAATATTTCTCGCACACTCCTTTGTGTATTTACACTTAATTCAATGTCATTCTACTCGTGATGTGGACCTTTTGTTCATGTAGTTAAACAATCTCTAACAAAGCAGATAACAATATAGAAAACTTGAAATTAGGTTTGATAGAACCTTAATCCAGAGGTAACCTTGTACTTATGAGTCAAAGGTATTAGAAAAAACTTAAACCTAGAGTTAACCTTGTATCTAAGAACCTTAAGCATACGAATGACAACACAAAGCCAATTAATTTATGATAAGTCAGTGTACGATCTTTGTCCCTATAAAAAAATTATTTTACCAAAAAATAAATGAAAAACATATATCTATTCTTTGACTTGTTGTCAAAATTTGTAGCTTTAAAAAATATAATATAGCCTCTTCTAACTAACCTTAATGGACACCTTTTAGGTTGTAAGCTAATGGGTCTAAACTAATAATCAACTAACATAAGTCTAATAATAAAATAAACCCCTAAACAATGGTTAATGGGTCGTAACACATCTAAATTAAAAAAATTATTATAAAAAATTAATTAAATAAATAAAATAGGATAATAAAAACAAGGTAATCATGCTAAAATTCTTCTATATAGCCTGAATTTTCAATTTCTTCACATTTTTGGCATATTTTAATCCTGAATTCAGACATGTCGTTTTCTCTTGTTTGGATGAAATAATGGGCCTATTATATATGGTTGGAAATCTTGAGATGTTTAGTTTATAGTCTAACTTGAATCGTAATACAATTCTATCTATAGATTCAAAAATGTCTCAAATAATATATGAAGGTCTAATTTTACGGATTTGATAAACTTATCTAGTAATTTATACCCTCTAAAAGAATATGTTTTTGAACTTTATTGACCTGAAACTATACCACAATATAGATTTATGTGTATAATACTTCTTAGTAAAATTTCAGATTGATCCAATATACTATTTGAGAGATATGTCTAATATCGCAAAATTGATTAGCAAACATTTTAAGGATAAATTTAGAGTGGACTTAGTTCATATCAACTCATGTTTCATATAATTTAATCAAATTTTAACTCTAATAATATCATTATATAGTTTACCTCACTATTCCTTTAATTAGTTTTGTAAAGGTAACTTAGCAACTTGTCAAATAATCAATTAAAACAACATAATGATTTTATAATAATAAAGAATTAAGAATCAAGAATTATATGGAACTAATTAAAATAAAACTTAAGGATAAATTTATGAATAACAATGTAAATCCGTGCAAAACATAATAATAAAAAGAAGACACAAAATAAAAAGCAATGAAGTTTATGTTAAAGATTCAAAGAATACTAATTAATTTAAGAAGTCAAGATTTAACTTCAAGAATTTTAAGAAAATAATTAAAATATACAAAGAAAGATCTATACTAACCAAATTTTAATGAAACAAGGCAAGATGATCTAAGAAAAACAAGAATTCAATTCAGCAATACCAAGATTTGGTATGTACCTATTTAGGAAAATCAAGAAAATAATGATGCCCCACTAAGGTTCAAGGGTTTGTATGTGGTTATGCCTTAACTTGTTGATTCAATCAATTCTTGTTATTTTCCTTTGATTTTATCCCTTTTTATCTACAAAATTTGTCATGTACAAGATTTGTTATATATATATATATATATAAGAAATCAAGAAAAATGGAAATGTTAGACAAAAATCATGAAACTAGGCAAGATGATTTTTTTATACAAGGTTTGAGACAAATTTTAAAATAAGAATATATTTTTAAAAAAGAAACAATACCCTACCCTAAACTAGAAAGAATAAAAATCAAGAAACACATAAACTAAAAAGGAATATACCTAATAAGAGTACAAACTTTGATATCAATTTATGCGGATACCTTTCAAGATATGCTAAAATTATATTTGAATAGTTTGTAATTTGATCCAATAAGAACCTGTCTTGGAGAACTAAAGTCATACATAATGATTACTCTCACTTTACACCTATAAAAAGATGTTAACGAGTAGTATAAAATCACAATAGAGTTTATCGCTTTTTCGAAGAGTTTGCAAGTTCAATCAAGAACTTGGTATGAAAATCACTCAATCATACAAAAGATGGCAAGAATGTCAATTTCTTTATTAAAAATAATCTTTTTGAAAAACAATTCTCTACAAAAGAGTATTTATATTAGAAAAAATCCTAACTCTAATAGGATATCCCTAATAAATATTGATAAACATATTAAATAATAATAATAATTCAACAAACACAAATTTAAATAAAGACCCTGATATTTTTAAAAGAAATAATAATAACTAAAAGATAAATAAAACAATAGCAAAACTAATTTAAATAAGATTAAAATCATTTTTATAATCTACTAGCAAAATCAAAGTCTAACTTTAAATGTATGGTTCTTTATCATTTTAAAAAGGCTTTCTATTTATTAACAGAAATCTATAAATGTCTAAATTTTTAATGTAACTAGAATTGCATTAAAATTTCTTTTATAGCTCGAGTTATGACCAAAACAGTAACGAAAGGTCAAAGTTGGCAAACTTTAATCTTCTTATTCTATTTTTTTTTATAATGTCTAAATATTCATCATTAAGTCTTTCTTGAACATGAATTAATCAAAGTTTATTTTTTAATATATTTTTAAAGTCCAGCTTAGCATATGTAACTTGAAGAAGTAATTGAAAGCCTCTTTGAACCTCCTATTCCTAATTCTTGTTACTAAACCATCTAGAAACCTTTAACGAATCTCTTATGGTTGTTTGGATTGCATCATTTTAATTTCAAATAATTTATTATGTGATTATAAGGGGATTCTTTTAATTTAGTTTTTCATTAAACTGCTCTGGTTTATCTAAAAATTAACCATCTTTATGGCATATTTCATACTTATCATAATTCTCTATAATTATTAGGTGGAGTTTGGTTTCTATAATTTTGGTGTCTCGATACAAATTATTGTTATATTAAGCATAATCATAAGCTTAAATTTAGCTTTCTTAGAAAAGGTTGATTTGACTATGATTTTTTAGATTTTTATGTCCACGAGTTTCGCATCAATTAGTATATTCCTTTTATCTTCTTCTTTTCTTTTCTTTTCTTTTCGTATACTCTATTGTTGTTAAATTCTTTATCTTCTCTAAAACCTAATTGTGGCATCAAGTTTTTTTTTCTAAAAAAGGAAATTATTTGTAACCTTAATTAAATAAACTTTTACTATAAAAAAGAAGAACAAATAAAATCACAAGAAAAAAATTTAGAGTTGGTTGTAAATCTTGATTAAAAAAACAAAGTTTGATCACTTGCTTTATGGATATGGTTATAATAATTTAGGAACATCCTTTAATGTGTTATAGAATGACTACAGTAATTTAACTATGCCTTTAGTGTTTTTTTAATAACAATTATTCACACTTTATTTAAAAAAACTTTTTAACTAGGTTTGTGTATTAAAAAAAGGTGCATAAAAAGTGGGGAAAACCCCTTTACTCATCAATAATTACTAGATCATTGCCCATGCTATATTGTGGGTCAAATTAATTTTTTTAATATAAAAAATATTTAGATACTGTTAATGTCTTTTTTAGCAAAAAAATCTATATAAGAATTGACTTGATGTAACCTAGTTGACTTGAACAATTCAAAGACAAATCAGACAACTGATAAAAATATAGCTTGACTTAAAAAAATCAAGATAATATTTTTAAAAAAAATATTGAAATAACAGCATCTTATATCTCAACTTAGGTTAATCTGCTGACTCCATTACCTAGATTATGAGACCTTGATAATCCTATAGAAAGTGAATAAAGAAAATTTATTAAATTCAATTCTCAATCAACCTAATGTTAAAAGATAAAAATAAAAATAAAACCCAACTAAAAAAATAAGCTGAGTCAACCTGTCAAACATGAATCATAAGGCTGAGATAACCTCATAAAAAAATAAAATAAAAATATAAAGTCTAACTTCTAATCAACTCAATATTTAAAAAAAAAATTAGTGAAAAAAGAACATAAAAATCATTATAGTCAACCAACAAAATCTTTAACCCACATCATAAAACTATTATAATTTATTATATAAAAAACTAATCAAATATTTATAAAACCAAATTCGATCACATCAAAGTAAATCAAACTTATCTTAAATCTTAATGTAGTACTCAAATTTATTCTTGGTAACATTTTAGTTTGTTACAAAATAATTGTTGTTCATCTTATTAGACCATTAAGAAATTTGAAAGGTAAACCTCATCTTTGCCCCATATTGATTTATCAATGTCCTAATTCTACCACATAACTTAGGAGTTTTCAATATTATCCTTCTTGTTTCCAATTAGTTTTGATATTATCCCTAATAATTAAACATTTTCACTTTTTTCCATGAAAAACCTCCATTTTGAATTGAGTTTTTTTATATATAGTTTTTTACATAATAAAAATTTTACATGTATATATTTTGATAAACTGGTGTATAAACTTTATACTCAATTCACATGTTAACTAGATAGTAAACCTAAAAAACTCGCAAATCAAGTCATAAGATTATGATAAACTCACATAAAATATATTAAAAATAATAATAAAATCTAATTTTCAATTAACTCAATATTAAAAAATAAATTTAAAAAAAATCCATTCAAAAAAATAAAAAATAACCCGAGTTAATATGATTAGCTCACAAAACTCACAATCTAGATCATAAAATATAAATAACTTAATAAAATAACAAATTATAAAGTGACATACCAAATAAATTTAATGTTTGAAAATAAAATTAAAATTTTTTTGATAAATCCTTAAAAAAATTTAAAGTATAGTGAAAAAGACTTTATCTTTTCACTATAGAATCTTGGTGTGTGTATAACAATACATCCTTAAAACATCATACCGAAATATTTCGAAATCAAAATATATGATTCTAATTAAAAAAAAAAAACCAAAACAGAATTGCAAACCTTGCTCTCAACATCTAAGAGGTGCATTTTCAACACATTTAAAGCAACCAATCCTCTAATTACCGGTAAAGAGAACCTGTCCACACATGGCGCATCAACCTCGAAGCAGAATCCTTTTCATATTTGTTTTAACAAAAATTAGTTCGAAGATGGAATTGTTTGCATCTAGCACTGCAGGGAATTGACCACAGATGCACCTTTGAGCTAAACAAATTCTTAACAATTAAGCCGTCCCCATAAGGTTTCACCTTTTCTTCTTCCTTTTTTATTCATCTTTTCTCGATCACCAACCCACGTAAAAAATAAATACATTTTTTGTAATAGCAGCTCTACATCAAATATTAGGTCCGCACATAGTTCAGCAGAAAAATGTTTCTTTCTTCTTTTTTTTTTTGTTTAACATGGTTAGATTGAAAAGATACCAAATTGATTTTTTTTTTTTTTGGCATTTCTAACTGAATTTATTCCACGATACCAAACAGGTCCAAAGCTGCAATTGATGTCAGGAATTGCCGTGGAGGAAGGTTTCTTGCGGCCTCAATCAGCAGCATCAGGTCTCCAGGCCCAGCATTCCTTTCCCTCTACTAAGAAAGAATCTGGGGGTGCCACATAACAGAAAACCCCGGCAATAATTTAACAAAAACAAATAGAACAGAGAGAAAAACGGTATGGTATGTATCTTCTCCATGCTTGCAGGGGTTAGGGATGAGAGATTTCATGCTTCGAGGATGATTTTGAACACAATATGCGGATTTCTCAAAGCAGTGATAAACTCAATGCAGGTAATGTAAGAGCCCGACCAACAATTTCTCCTTTGTGGATTGCCTAATTTCTAACTCGTATCGAACTCTTCTATCTCTGTACTTCATTCACAGGTGCTTTGTGTACAACACAAATTGCATACCAAGATTTACAGACAAATACCTGGATATGCAACTGAAGCGCCAATCAGATTCACCTTTACTAGTTATTGTTCATCTACTCCTGCTTATCCTCTTCAAGATCTTCAACAAGTGCATTACTTTCCAGCTTTGTCGCGGTATCCCCAGTTGTCAATGATATACCCTCCCCATCAAAGTCCTCCCCTTCTAAATATGCATATCTGCAGGAGCACCCCCAATTAGCAGCAGCATCTTACATATCTATTTATCAATTCATTGTTAAGAGCTTCCTTATCATTACTATATTTTACTATTTTGGTTCATATGACAAAAATATAGGCAATGCACATGGTCAACGTCTCACCTTGTAAAACAATCCAAGGAAAGGCCAAAATGCTTAATAGTTTTTTTTCCTTCAAGAAATCAAAGAAGAACCAACAGAATTTTGCGTAAGAGCTCATGTTATTGTTTTCCAAAAGGAGAACATGCTGCTAGTGATTATTTCTTGAAGTCAGAACTTGCTAAAACTTAGATAATAATATTATCCTTGGTGCTAACAAGGCATCTCAAGTAACAGCAGACTCCCTCTAATAAATGAATTCATCTTATGTCCAGATTTATGAAATTACAAGCCATCAGCAGTCTGCTCTAATTACTGAATTCATCTTCAGTCTATTGTAATGAAAATTATGGGCCTTCCACTACCTGTAAAATACATAAATCTTTAACTCTTCTTTATTATGAAAACCGTATAAATGAAGAGAGAAAGATGTAAAAAATGAAAATGAAAGACGAGTGCAAGCAGCAAGCAGAGATGAAACAGTCACTAGGGAACAACAAAAACAAGAAATGATTTTGTTTCAAGTTTTTTTTTTTTTTCCCTTTTCTGGGCATGGGATTTCCACTATGTCAATTTCTATACCATAGAATAACCACCGGATTTTAGTGTAGGAGTCATAGTTTTAATTTTCAAAAAGGAGAATATACTGCCCCTGATCAACTCTTGATGCCAGAACTTCCCAGAATTTACCTCCAAAACTTGGATAGAAGTACCATCCTAACATGGCATCTCATGCAACAGCAGACTCACTCTAATTGCTGAATTCATGTCTAAATTTATGAAAAATACAGAGTTTCCAAAGACCCACTCTAGTTGTTGAATTCATCGGCTGTCTAGATTTGTGAAAATTACAATCTTCCACTGCACATAAAATACGTAAATATTACTTTAGTCTTACAGAAACTGTATATATAAATGGCTGTGATAGAGTGAGAGAGAAGTGAACAAAGAAAAATAAGTTTGCAAGAAGCATGCAGAAATTTAAAAGTGAACAGAGAACAACAAAAACAAAAAATGAATATTAGCATCAACTTGCCAGATTGATAATGACAACAAATTTAGCACAATTTCAATTCACATACATATCAGTTTCAAGTTCATGAAACAGCATGGATCCAATTCAGAACAATAGTAGCAATATCAATATTCCTAACAACAGAAAAGAACCAAGGTCCAGCTTTAATTCGAAAGGGGCAAATGAGCCCACAGTATCCATGACATTAAGTCACAAAAGTAGAAAACAACAAAAGTGAAGGTGATGCCAAAGTACCTAGATGGGTTACATGAAGGAGCCCAGAGGACACATATCAACACCAAGAGAAAGTACGCAAGCAGAGTCCAGAAAGCAGGGATGACCCATGCAACTTGCCACAGCTCACTTAGTGGATCAGTTGCATTGAAGTATAGCTGAGCAAGATAGGCCAGAGGAGAAAGCGTATTCTTAATAAATACATCGGCAAATAATATAGCTATCAAATCTCATCTGTCGGTGAAGATCAAAGAATGACTAGTTTAGGATCCAGACCAAGAAAATAAATCACCTCAAAACCAATCCAGGCAATGGAGAGCAGTAAAGACACTGCAAGGGCATTGGTAAACTTCCGATACAGTTCTAACTTAGCCATGTTTCTCCTCATCTGCGGCCACAAAACAAGGGCAAAAAAGTAGAGAGGAGGAATCATTTCAAAAGCACAATAAGAAGATATTGCGACCAGCAATTCAATGGCAGAAAGAAAACACCCACAAACCATTTTTCACGCGTCCACACACGGTCAACAGCACCAAGATGTACATCCATCCCCACTCAAACAGACAACCTCATAGGTTTATTTTATTAATGTGACATCATCAGGATTACTACTTAAAACTTCGGAAAGAAAGGCAAGAGAAGATTACCTGAAGCTTCTCTAAAGTTTTTGATAGCGATGAGAAAATCCAGAGAATAAAGCAGGAATCTAGGAAAACAACTGGAAGTACCATAAACACCTTTGTTTTCTTGGAAAAGTCATTGATGTTTCCAAAATATTTAACGAGCTCGAATGCCTCAGAAGCAATAAAATATACCAAACCAAGAACAAGCACTTTTGATGTTATGCCACCGAGGGCTGGCCTAACCACTCCAAAGCCCATCGTGACAACAAAAAGAAGAAGGCGGGATAGAGTCTTCTTCAAAGTGGTGAAAGTGACAGCCCACAATGTAATACCCATCGGTCTCAATCCACCAGAATTAAAATTGGCATATTCAAAATACCAAACAGCCGTCTCGCACATCCCAAGAGCAATAACTGCTGTAATATGGTAATGCAACTGTATGATGATACCCTTCCAGAATTGAACAAACCTTAAGAACCATACTAGTCCAAGCACAAGATAAGCTAAAGACATAATTCCAAAGACAGTCATCAAAGGAGTCATCTTTCCCGGCAAATAAACATTCGGGTTCTTCCACACAGTCCTTCCATTAATCAATGTCCCCTTCAATTCTGGGTTACAAAACATAAAATAAAGGTGATACATTCCATTACTGTTTATCTCAACTTCCTCACTCCCCATTTTCACTTCTTCATTTTTTCCTGCAAAGTGCGTCTTAATAACCCTCGGCCAGCTGGGAATATCTGGATTCTTCTGTAAAATCACCTCTCCTAACTTGCAAGAACCCGTCTCCGCAAGTGTACTATTACAACATATAGCATTAATCTTCAAAAATGCCCCTCCAATCCTCTTCCTATCTTTCACATCAAGTATGATTGCTTCAACCACTCCAGTACTCTCCTGCATTCCCTCTTGCCTACTCGCCGACTCTTTAGTCCTCCTAAACGTCACTCCTTCAAACCTAAAATTCACAACCACATTCACATTTCCTTAAACACCCAAAACAATCAAAGGGCTAAATTTCTGTGAGTTCAATACTCGTCGGTCCATCATGTGGGAGCCACAAATACTGAAATCTGACAATTCTCAATACGATGGCAGTATTTAACATCAAGAAATCACAAAAAAAAAAACCCTTTTACGCCATCATCCTAAAAAATAACAACCCTAATTACTATATCTAGAGATTTAAGAAAAACCGGAAATTAAAACACAAATTGAGTAAGAGAACAGTGAAATTAACAAGAGAATGAAAAGAAGCAATTATTTTTATTTTTATTTTTTAAAGAAGAAAATAAAAATTACCTTATGAAAGATTTTCCTGATTGGGTGGTACCAGAGGAATCAGGAGGAGCTTTAGAAGCATAAAGCCCTTCACTACCACCATGGAAAATGAAGGCATTTGTCTTGGGAGTAAAAGCTTCGTTTCTGTACTCATGAATTGATCCCTCCACTTGTGTTGTTGTGATCATGCATAAGAACACTGGTAAGCTTATCCAAAACCCTTGGCTACAGGGTTTAGTAGCCCAAATTCCTCTTTGTTCCATCTCTGATTTTTTCTTTTCAAATTCGATTTTGTCTTGCTTGTTTCCAATCTCTGTAGAACACTAATGGTCGGCGTTTTGATCGGTAGGAATGGTACCACCAGAACAGTTGACCAGCACCGGACCAGTTGCAAGGCTGATAATAACACTGGACCTGAATAGGGCTGTTTGCTATTTGATCTGGGCTCGGTAAGGCCTCGCCATCAATTGCAACTGATTTTATTTGCCTTCACTTGCTCACGTGCTTAGCTACTGGGTTGTATTTGGCGGGGAAATTTTATGGGATCTATTAGTAATTTTTTTAGTTATTTTTAAAAAAGATATAAATAGAAGATATAAATTTTAGATAAAGATATTTTTCTTATTTTTAGGTGTGATATATATTTTATTATCGATCCCTTTCTTATGTCTAAGTTTTTGTTTTTGTTTTTGTTTTTAAATAAGCCTATAAAATAAGTAATTCAATATAAATATTTAATTTTGTGCACCATGAAACATTTTGTACTTGTGAAGCACATTATAAATTATAAATTATTAAAGAATATTAAAATATTTAAGTTGTTTTATTATTTAAATCAACAATTAAACGCCTGATTTTTTTTCACTTTCTCTATTTTTTCTAAATAATTTTTATATTTTTTATTTAATTATTTCATATTAAATTTATTTATTTTTATGCATGATGATTTGTTTTGTTTGGCTTGGCATGAGACTCTTAAGATGTTAATAGATTTTTTGATTAATGCTCGATTAGACATAATTAAAATTTATTATTATAAATTTAAAATAATTGAAGCTTTAAAAATCAAATTTGAATATAAAACAAATATCTTACCCTTTTTTCTTCAAAACAAATACTAGAATAAATAAATAATAATTAGTACTTATAATATATATCCCAACAAGTTAGAAATGCAATAAGATTATAAAGGCACATGCACCCACCATCAAGCTCTATACATGGTCTTATCCAGTGGCGCATGAAATAAAACCCCTCCAATGTGGCTCTAGCTACCTTTTCATCTTTTTCTTTTCTTTTTTTCATTTCCTTGTTTTCGCACCTAACTCTTTACTATTTTATGTAAAATTTAGTTTTTATTTTTTTATTATTCTTAGCAACAATTGTAGTTTAATTTCGCAAAATTAATCCTTGATAAACTATAAAAAAATATTTAAAATCATAAACGCATAATACAATATGAGATTGAAGAAATATTAAAACATAATGGAAATATAAAATGGGAGAAAAACACAATCAATTATGTCGCAATAGTCACCCACAACGTTTTTTTATTAATTTAATTATTTTACATTAAGTTTAATATTTCAACAACTGTGAGTGTTGTTTTTAATCTAGTTTAGGTTGTTGTTACATGTGTAAGAGGAAAAAAAATTGGTTTAATTTAGGTTTAAGGAGGAATATGAATAAAATGAAAATTGCAACTATGGTTCTCACATGGAGGGAAAAAAAGCCTTTTGTTATAAGTCTAGGTGATAATTTTTGAGAAATTATAAAGGCTAGCACTTCTTCTTTTTTTTTCTTTTTTCTTAACTTTCTTTTTTTTTCTTTTTTTTTTGCTTTAGTTGATTTCTTTGATTTTAGCCCTTTGTATGTTGAGAGGCTCTCTCTCTATTTTTTTAATTTATATCTTTTACATGTTATTACAAAAGAAACTAGAAATTAATTGAAGAATACTTTTATTGTTTTTATACAGCTTTAGATGAACCTAATTTTTTTTTTCTATAAATAAATCAGATATAGAGATGATAATGGATATTCACAAGTCAAATTTCTTATATATATCATATTTATTACTCATTAAGTAAGAAAACTAGATATTCATATTTTGATGAGTTTCAAATATCTATATAAGTATCCATTATCTAACTATTATTTATTAGTCAATAAAAAATAAAATAGTTTTTTTATGTGTGTGTGTGAAAAAGAAAGAGTACATTAAATGATAAAATTATAAATATTATATATGTGTGTGTATCTTCAATGTCAATTTCAAGATATGAATATATCATATTATATTAAAACAAATCTAAATATTCTATAAATATATTTATACAATACAAATATATATTTAGAGTTAGGTCCGGGCGGTTTTTAAAGTGGATTTGACAATATACATTGTTTATCTATTACCCATCAAGTAAGATAACCATCCAAAAATTAAATATTCATTCAGATTGTGTCGAGTCATGTTGAGTTAATATCCATCAAATTTGAATTAAATTATCATCTTAGTTAAATCAAGAAGAAGTGGTTGATTTCAAATTAAAACTTACACAAGTTAAATTAAAAGGTGAGCAACCTCAATATATAATTAGAAATAGATCAAATTGGAAGGTGACCAATCTCAATAAATAACTAAATGAGTCATATGAAATGCATGAACTTCATTGCACCATTTTAGATTTTTTTTTAACTTATTTATCTAATTCTCGTGATATTAAACTCACTTATTTGCTCAATCTCAACTTTTAAGAAGGCCATGTAGTTCTAAATCCCTTTATGTTCTCCTATTTTTATCTCTTATTCCCAACATTAACATTCATTAGCTCTATTATAGGCCCTCATTTGCCCCCCATTACCTCCAATATGTCTTTCATGATTCATATTTTTTGTGTTCCATTCTACTTTCAGTCTTTTGATACCTTGGTATAGCCTAGTTTTTTTCATCAGTTATTTATAATGTCCTCATGCTTGATTTTTATAACCTTTCCAAGTATTAACCCATACAATTTGGGAACAAAACTATACCACGCATTATTACTTCATCTAGAATTGTTTCATGGATTTTAAAGCTAGTTTTCGAAGAGGTATCTTCAACACTTCTATCAAATTCCAATATTTTTGCCAAAAATTGTGAAACTTTTTCATGAATATCCAACACTTTTAGAGTCAATCGACCTTGCTGACAAAATTAGGCCAAAGTCTTGTACATGTTTGGCTCGCCCAGTGCACTATTTTATGAAGACATCACATATGGATGTTGTAGCAATTATACATGGATAAATCGGTTAATGTACTAGTCTTGATAAGGATCCCTCGGCACTTGAACAAATAGACCTTAAAAGATCATATCGAGGCTTATAAGTCATAAAAATTATGGACCGGAAAAATTGAAAAAGAGGGACCAAAGTCCATCACGCACAAGGATAAATAAAAAACCAGACCTGTAGACTAACATTAAGGATCTCTTTAGATAGGAATGAATAAAAAAAAATAAAAACAGATTAAACTGAAAAAATAATTAAAAAAATTAACTGAAAATACCCGATTAAATTGATTAAAATTTTAGAAAACCAGCTAATTCAGTTCGGGTTTGGTTTTATAATCAAAAAATAAAAAAACCGGAACCAAAACAAAAAAATAAAAAAAAATTGAGTCAACCCAGAAAAACAGAGCCAAACTAAAAAATCAAGCCAAAACTAGAAAAAATTGAGTCAAATGAGTGTGAACAAGTTTTTGTTCTAAAAAACCAAACTGAACTGAAACCGCTCTATTTAAACCGGTTTTGAATTAAAAAAAAACTTTAATTTAATTTTTTTTTATAATAAAAATTAAACCAAACTAAAAATAAACGTACTTGTATTTACATTTACATGTAACATATTTTTCAAGTCAAAGACTAACGGACCTGAAGAGACAAAATCATTCCCGGAAGAACACTTGAGTTCCTTGCTGGTCCCCAAAATGCAAACACCCTGGCAACTGGAGTGCGTGGGCTCTCAGTTTTATTTTATTTTTTGTTTGTATTATTTTCTTTACATAAATAAAATATAACAGCGAAGGATGTGCATATTGCAGAGCATTTTAGGAAAATAGCAATAATTGCATTGAAATAATGAGGTTTTTCAACAAACCGTACTTCCCAAGTACAAATTATTTTCATGCATTATTCCGTTGTTTATTCTTTTATATTTCTTTTTGCAAATATTTCTTTTTTAAAATACAATATACTTGAATTTACTTAGATTTAACAATTTTTTAAAAGAATATAACACAGATTTTTTATGTAATCTTTCTTTATGAAATTATGCGGCTAGTACTCTTTTCAAATTAAATAAAGATTTTATGCCGCCCAATCTAATATCGAGAATGTTAAAAAAAAATATAGACAACTATGTACTTGTTCATTCCCTTCTTGTCCTTTATATTTATCAATATAAATTTAATATTTATTTTTTTTATTTACTATGCACTTTAATTTAATTTCTGTTAAATGAAGTGAGCTCTTATATTTGTTTTTAGCTTGTAAGATGGCATTTTTTTACTAAGGAAATGTAATTAAAATCATATAGTGAATAAGTAATTAAAAGGTTTTTTTAATTCTTATCTAAAAACATTTAGTTTTATTATTAAAAAAAAACTAAAAGAGAACGGGTGTTATTACCCTCCTCACATATTTGTTGATTGAAATAGTGATTTGTTTTTATATTGTTTCTTTATTTGTTTTTTTTAATCAATGATTTTTTATTTATAATTTTATTTTTTAATATTAATTTTTTTGTTAGGTTATCTCAGTCTTATAACATGTATTGTGTGTTTGACAGTTAATCAACTAAATTGGTTTTTTAATTTTATTTTTTAATATTAATTTTTTATTGGGTTATCTCATTCTCATAGCATGTATTGTGTGTTTAACAGTTAATTAACTAAATTGGTTTTTTAATTATTTTTTTAATTTATTTTTTAATATTAAATTGATTTAGAATTAAGTTTCATAATTTATTTTGTTTGCTTTCTATTAAATTATTTTAATCTCATGCCTGAGAATAGTATTTAGCAGGTTAACCCGAGTGACTCAAGTTGTTTTTATGTCCTTTTTTAATTGATTTTTTTAATTTAATCATTCAACATTTGATCAATTATGAATTAAATTTCATAATTTGTTTTGATTTTTTTATAAGTATATCTTAGTTTTATGATCAAGGTTGTAGGTTTTTTATTTTTCCCCAAGCTAAATTGGGTTGTTTTCTTAATTTTTTTCTGATAAATTATCTCGATCTCATGACTCAAATCATGAATCCTTCAATCTTGAATTTGTTTTTTATTGGGTCATTCATGTCTCATAACCTAAATCATGAGTTTAATGAGTTAATTCGATTAATTTTATTTCTTTAATGGATTTTTTCATATAATTTTATCATTTAATATTGTGTTTAATTGAGAATTAGATATCATCATTTGTTATTGTTTGTCTTTTATTAGGTTATCTCGACCTTATAAGTTGAAAATGATATTTAACAAGTTAATTCATTGTATTATTTTTTTAATTAAAATATTTATAAATTTCATTATTTAACATTTGATCAAACATGGTTGATAAAAAAATGAGTTTTATAATTTGTTTTGATTTGTTTTATATGGAGTTATTTCAACCTCCTGACTAGAGTCACGAATTTGAAAAGTGAACTTGAGGTAAATCATGTCATTTTTTTATTTTATTTCTATGAGGCTATTTTAGTCTCATGATGTAGATCATGAATTTGACGGATTGATATGAACACAACCTGATTTTTTTTTAAAAAAAATTATTTCTCGTGACTTTTAATGTTGAGGTAAATAGAAATTATGAATTAAAATTTATAATTTGTTTTGATTTTTTTCAATGGAATTATCTTGGTTTTATGACTCTAATTGTTGGTTTAACATGTTAACTCACACCAATTTTTAGGTTATTTTTTAATTTTTTTTATAATTTCATCTTTTAATATTAAATTAATTAAAAATTAAGTTTCATAATTTAGTTTAGTTTGCTTTCTATAAAGTTATCATAATGTTATAAATTGAGTCATGAATTTATTATATTAACTCGGGTTGATCAAATTGAATCTAGTATATTGTTATGTTAAAAAGACTAAAAAAGAAGGGGGATTTAATGTACCCCTTCTCACTAAGTATCATTCATTTATAATTTATTTTAGTTTATTTTTTATATAGTTATCTCGGTCTTATACTTTGGATCGCAAGTTTTATAAGTTAACTTAAATTGTATTTTAGGTTTTAATTATTATTTTTAATTTCATTCTTCAATATTAGATTGTGTGGAAATTATACTTCATTATTTGTTTCGATTTACTTTCTATGAATTACTATGGTCTCATAATTTAGGTTATAAATCTGACATGTTGACCCGAATTGATCAAAATCAACCCAATATATTATTATTTTAATATTAAAAAATATATATCATGTTAAAAATATTTTGATCAAATTATATATTTATAAATCATTCAAATTATTTTTAAATCTATAAAGTAAATCTTTCCATGATTTAAAGTTTTTTTCACTTGATAAAAAATAATAATAATAATTAAATATTTTTTTTGTCATCAAAGAAACTTTAACTTTTCGGATGAAGAATCTAATTTTAATCTATATTGAATCTTCTTTTTATATTTTCCCCACGAACTAAGATTTCTGACTATACGACGTGTAAAGAACCTCAAGGACAGCGTAATGATTTAAAGGTGAAAGGAGATAAGATTGAAAAAAAATAAAAAATAGAGGACAGTACTTAAAAGGAAAAGGCAGGTTAACCAAACATAAATCAGTCTTTTGATTTATTTGAAACACTACTACACTCCTGTTTTGATTTCTTTTGTTCTTTTGTTTTAATATTAGAATGTTAAAAATAAACTTTACATTTTTATTAATATCATTTCTTTCCCGTAAATGATAGACAATCAAAAAGTCAATGTTCATGATGTTCTAGTTTGTTTATATATATAAATATATATATAATAATTTCAAGAAATATTCCAAAAACCATCTTAGCCCTTTGTTGTTAGGTTCTGGGTCCATCCAGCCATTGTCTGACGGTCTGAAGCATAGCCTGAGCATGAAAAATAACAAGTTTCCAAGATTAAAAAAGAAAACATATAAAACGTTTGTCTGTCTTGCATCTGATGAATGATCTCCTCGAACGTCGTTGTGAAGAGAGGTGTGACAGTACCTAGGTGCCCTTGGAAGAGTTAACGAAGCCGCTCGAGAAAAATATCTGCCTTGTAATGCGAACAAATGAGCTGGAGTGGCTAGCAAACAGCGTTCTCAATCAGTTTGTCTTTTAAATAGAAAAGAAGAAGCGAGGCCCACTCATTAATGTAAATTCCACGAGGGTTGAAGATGCAAGGAAGATACTGTTCGGAAAAAATGGATGCGTTCACACGTTCCTGCTCGCTAAATTTTCCAGGCAGGCCTTCAAAGCTGGAGTGATTGACAGTGACCGGAAAAGATTATGTATTTCTTCGTTGTCGTTTAGTTACTTTCCACATTGATGTGAAACTACTTCATGGCTTCCATGTGCTGTTTCTCTTTCACCCGTCCATTTCGGTGCTGTTTGGAGTGTAGGAATGATTATTTTTTTTAATATTTTATATTTAAAAATATATAAAATTTATTTTTTTATAAATATTATGAAATAATTTAAAAATATAAAAAATTATTAATTTAAAAATTAATAAATAAATAATTTTTTTTTCAAAAATAAGCACGCCACTCATGTCTCCTGTCTTGAACCCTGGGGCACGGATTCCATGTGGTGTTTCTGTTTCACTACAAGACATGTTTATTTGGGTGGTTTCTAAAAATATTTAAGTTTTATTTAAAAATATATTAAAATAATAATTTTTTATTTTTATTATTAAGACTCTAAAATACATAAAAAATATTTTTAAAATATAAAAATAAGCAGAACTGTCTTTTCTCCTTTCTTTAACCTTGGGCCCGCATTCCATTTTCTCCTGTCTTTAACCCTGGGGCACGTATTCCCATGTGGTGTTTCTCTTCCAGTACAAAAACGTCTTTTAGTGTTGTTTTCAATTATTTTTTTTATTTAAGAATATATTAAAATAATAAGTTTTTATTTTTAAAAAAATTATTTTTATACTATCATAATAAATTAAACATTTAAAATTTTAATTTAAAATAAAGATATTTATATTTTTTAAAAAATATTTTAAAAATGTAAAAATAAACGTCCCACTCATCGTCCGAATGCTTTCCATTTTCTCCTGTCTTTAACCATGGGGCACGCATTCTATTTCAGCATTTATCCATGTCCGCGTCAAAGTTCTCTATCCTTCCCCACCAACAGCTCTTTCGTGCGTCCGCAAAGACAAAAATCATTCAATAGGGTTTGAACGAGTGATTGAATTTTTTTTGAATATGAGAAAACTATATTTTATAGATTTAGATGAGGAAGTGAAATTTTTTTTTTAATTTTTATAAGAGATATATATATTTTAATTTTAATTTAAAATATTTTATATAAATCTTAAATTTTTTATTATTATACCACGCTTCTTGAAGACAAACAATACATTAATCTAAAATATTAAATGATGAATTAGGCAATTCACTCATTTAAAATATTAAGAAGTAGTTTTTAGTTTTAGTTTTCTTCACGATGGAACATGCCATTGTCTTCTTGAACACATGAATTTAGAAAAAAATTATCTATAAGTACTTGTTTCTTACACTGTTTCTCAATCATTTTTATAAAAAATTAAGAATAATTAATTGGTTTGATTTTATTATCCGATATATCATTTCATTACTCTCTCTTTATTAAATTTAATAGCAAGGCATGCACTATGTGATAATTATAATACAAATTGACAAAAATATTCATTTAAATAAATACAAAATATCCGTAATTATCTTATCTTATTTGGATCTATCTTAACACCAATATATTTATTAACTCAGAATGATTTTTTTTCATTAATAAAATCATCACATGCAACACATTGTTACAGTGTGGAACAATGTAGATTTTATTTATTTTTATGTTTTTTTAAAAAATATTTTTATTTTAAATTAATTTTTTGATGTCAAAAATAATTTTTTTTAAAATACAAAATATATTATTTTAATATAATAATTATTTTAAAAATAATTATTATTACAATTTCAAACTTTTTATAAAAAAAATCTATCGGTACTTGATATATATATTTCACCAACGACCCCATCCGTGGAAAAAATCTCCAAGTGTAATCTTTCAAATATTGTCACTATTGTTAGTCTTTGTGCTTATTTAATTCCGAGTGAACAATCATTACTCGGCCATGCAAGTAAAAAAATCTACAACGCAGGTAGATTTTATTACAGTGGTGGAAGGAATTTGTTTTTTTTCTTTGCTTCAGGAGTTCGAATCTCATCATGCACGCCTGTCACCCCTGTGATGTCTTACCTGTTCACTGAACTTGCAGGATATTCAGTGAGCTGTGTGGATTAGTCGTGGTGCGTGTAAGCTAGCCCAGACATCACACGTAAATCAAAAAAAAATAAAAAAAATCTACAAAAGGATATCCTAAAAACACATGCTCTGTCCTAATAACAATTATTGATCAATATTTAAGTCAAATAAATAAATGTTATTTATTTCTATACACGTATCTATAAACTGCACAGACGGTGCTCCAACACTCCCTGCAACAGATTATTATATACAAATAGAAATATCGACAAATAAAAATTTATTTATAAATAATAATAATTTTTACTAATAAAATATTACCTCATTATTTTTTTAATATTCACTAACAGAAGCTTTTCATTAGTGAATATTGAAAAACTTATAAATAAAAATCAACGAATAAAAAAAATAAAATGTTATTATTACAAATAAAATTATCAAGAAAAAAATATAAGTGTAGCTAATATTCATAAGTGAGTTTATTAGTAATATTTAAATCATCGATAGTTAAATGTTAAATCATCCAGTAGATCTGATAAAAATTAAATTTATAACATCTCATGCAATACAAATAAGAACATATATACAAGTTATAGTATATTAACTGTGAATTTTTTCCAAACAAATTGGACCTTCCAATCTCTAATTATCCAAGCAATTGGATGAGAACAACTTGAAACTTAAACTAACTGATTTAATGTTGAAATAGCTAAATTTAGATAATTTTATATTAAGTTATTTTTAAATTTTAGTGGCATTTATGACCCACCTTTTCACCCGCTCAATCGTGGCAAAGATCTACCTCTATCTTCTTCTTTTTCTTTAACTTCTATTTTCTAGATAAATTGTATTCAAATTGATAAATTTTAAATTAGTAATAAATATTTGATTATTTTATTTTATTTTATTTTTCTATTTTTCTTTCTATTATGTTTATTTTATTTTAAAAAAATATAAAACAAATCATAAACAAAATTATCAACAAACTAACCTATCAAAAAGTTTCAGAGTTGAGAAATAATTACAAAATTTTGCAATTAATTATTACAAACAAAATTACTAATAAACTAAATCCCTTGTAGAGTTTTAGATAATTTTTTAAAAAATATAAAAATATTATTAATAATATGAAAATCACCTATGAGTTAATTCCACCGGTAATACAAATTAAATCACTAGTAGAGTTATAAATTTTTTTCTCTTAGTGACATGTCATACTCATTGATATGATGCTACTATTTTTTTTATTTGATGTTTTTTTTTATATAAATTCATTGATGATTATATTATTAATTAATTTATGGACATAATAAATAACTGATGATAAGTTTTTTGATGATCAATTATTGTCTATATGTAATTCTGTAAATAAATATTTTCATGGAAATGCCAACATCAAACAAAGCCAACTTGTCGAGAACCATATCAGTAGACATGGTAATATATAATAATTAACATGTTAATTTATTGAAATTAAGTATTAAATTATCTAATATTACATGAATAAATTGATTAGTTGACTGTGATCTTAACAACTTTATCTAGGTAAACTCGTTAGCATATTCCAAAACAATTAATAATGATTATTCTTGGTGTTGTTACAAATAAAATAATTAAATTCAAACTTCTTGAAAGTAGTTAAACATGAGGCACAAATTATAGTAAGGTTTGAATCATGTTACCTATGCTGCTATTCAATCTCTGCATTTATCATTGGTTATATTTGGTGTTGTAGTTGAATATTGTTTTATTATTTTTTGAATTTTTTATATTTTTATATTATTTTGACGTATAAATACAAAAATAAATATTAAAAAATAAAAAATATATTGTTTTAATATAATTTCAAATGACAAATACTTTCGAATATATCTTTTATCACATTCCTGTATAGCCACTTCAGACTCTAGTCCTTTGAAGGGTTGTTATCATTTATCAAATCATGCAGCTCGTACAATTTATTTTTTTAAGAAATAATTATTTTTAATTGTTAGATATTGTTTCACGAAAGATATTTCTAATTATTATTATTATTTTTTAATTCGAAATCAAAATCTTTAGTTAAAAATGAGTGCTGCTCTGTCATGCTAAAGTGTAAATGATTGTGCATCAGTTTATTCTTCATTCACAAAGTTGTCCTTTGCATGTAATATATTTCTAATTTAGTGATGCATCCAGGAATAGAGATTAATATTTAAGAATTTCGAGTAATGTCTCTTATTGATGGATGCAAATGAATAGATTCTCCTTTTTAGTATTTTTTCATATTTTTTAACATGTTATTAATTTTTATGAATATCATGATGAAATACTTATATATGTGAATAATTTCAAACATGTAGTTGATTATGATATGTATTATGATAAAATATTGAAGTGTCGAGCTAATGTGGTTAATCCATCCTTAAATTTATTTTGCAGATTTTGATTTTGATTTATCTAAGATGTATTTGTTTCTTTGCTGTGATATTCATATGAAATAAAAATTCTCAATCAATTTTATGTGTTTTTTTATTTGTTGTGAGGAGTATAAATTGTCTTCTATTTGAGAGCTGACTATCAGATAATAGAAGACACCTTTATGTTTATTGTTGTTATAGCCTTTCAATAATTTCCTTGGTAGAAAAGCATGGGGACTCTCGCTCTCTCTCTCTCTCTCTCTCTATCTCTCTCTCTACTTGGAAATGCAAATGATCGAGACTGAAAAGTACTGGGCCCGATTATTTTCTTAATTTCAAGGCAAATTTCAAATACACGAGAAAGATATTGAACTTCTATGATACAGTACAGCAACATGGTACGTACATTCTAGTACTGATCTTGCGAGAAATCGACTTGCTCATTCTTAGTGTGTACATGGAAAATACAAAGAGGCTGCAATACATAATTATTATGCACGGAAATTATCCACAAAATTGAAATCCTAAAACATCACCGCCGTCACCGAATCCACCAGATTCCGCCATGATACTATCAATGTCTAAGCTATGTGAACTGGTGGTGCAAGATGAGTTGACCCCAGAAATCACATCTCCATGATCGAAAGTAGAGATGCGATCATGGTCGTCAGTTGGCAAGAGATAGTCGGAGGATAATGCTTGGTTATTGTGGATCGTTGGATCATAACCTGGTATGTCAGTGTCCTCCTTCTTGTAATATTCCTGTTTTATTGATTGGAAGGATGTGATAAAAAATGGGTGGTTTTGTTTGTTTGTCATCATCTGGTGGTGCTTTCTGCTGCTGTTGTTAAAGCTCATAAGAGTGGAAGAATCTGTATGGAAGTGATCAATCGGGTCCAAGACAAATTCAGAAGCCTTCAGCAAAATATTCTTGCATGAGTGATATCCGTGATATGTTGTGCGGTATAAAGGGGGTTCTTCTTCGACTCTCTGCACTTGCTTGGTTGCTTGGCAATGTTGGTCAAACTTGTGGGTGCACCTGTAGTAGTTCCTGCAAGCCACAACAAGGATACATATATATACATATACTGGAAAATATGAACACTAATTGAGATTAATCAATTAATTAATGTGTTGATTCTGTACCAGTAATAATAGTACCTTGGATATTTGGCATTAAGGATCATTTTCTGTCCATATTTTCTCCAGGCATGGCCATCGTCGGTTAGAGTGGAGGTCTCATTTGTCCATGAATGAGAGCTTTTTCTGCAGGAAATTAATAAGTAGATCCAATTTCATAGTTAGGTCGATGCAGCACCAAACAAAAAATAAAAAAATTGTAGTTGAAAAGATTCATCGTAGTGCAGAGATCACTGTTTTTTTATATAGGGAACCGATTACTTACCTTAGTTTTTTAGTATATTATTTATTCTTACAAGTTGTAAAATAATTAAATAAAAATATGCAACCACCTTTTTCTTTTAAGAATAACAAATAGAACCAATATATTGTCCCCTCAAAAGCAGAGATGCCATCTTAGTTTCGTCTTGTCCAAACTATCAACTTGTCTTCTTCTTTTTTCTGTTCTTTTCTTTAAGCTAGAACAATGGGACTTTAATCTAAAAGAAGTACTATAATTACAAGCGACAGAGCACATCAAGGGTTAAACTATCCCATCTACCGTATCGATCGACATCTTTTTCTTTTTCTTTTTCTTAAGGAGGCTAATAGGCGTCTAAAATCTTTCTAACCAAGAAGACATAAGGATCCTCAAGCTTGAAACTAAATTGCTTTCATTCCAATTTAAAAAAAAATGGAAAGAAAAGATTGGAACCAGAGACTCTTGAACCCAGATAAAAGGGCCAGATTATCATTTAAACTTACTCTTAGTTGTTTTCTACTAAGCTCTATTTGGTAAATAAAACACTCTGTGTGTGTGTGTGTGTGTTAAGATTACCTTCTCTTGTAGCATCCTCTCCTGTCCTTAACCTTCACAGCGGCAGTACTCTTGCTACTCTCCCCGGAATCCTCTGGTGACTTGCGGCCATCCCAAAAAGGTGAACACACTTTTGTAGGTGCTGTAGTTTGAGAGACATCGTCATCATACCCACCTCCATTCAATATAGAAAGAGTACTATTGAAAGAATTCATGATTTCCCTGACAAGATTCTCAGCAGACATAGACCCATCATCCCCTGTGGATTTACTCATTACAAGTTTAAGTTGTTTTGCAATTTCTTGACCTCTAAGCAGCTCATCGATTACCTTCTTTCTATGTGAGGGTAAATTCTCAGGCCAAGAAGACTCCATCCTTTTCTCTCTTTTCTTTTCCTTTTCTTTTCTTTCTTTTTTTTGCCGGGGTGGGGTGGGGTGGGTGGGTGGGTGTCAAGAACCGATCTCTCTTCTCCCAAGGCTTAGCGGTAAACCAGAAACGGAGCTCAGGTGATCCCTTTATGTAGGGGAAGTTCATTTCTTTTTGCTGAGGCAAATGCGAGGAAGATTGAAGGAACCTTGCAGGAAAATTCCACATCCATTTTTTTTTACAATCCCCCGCGCGCTTGAATGCACGCTCTTGAATAGAGCTGAATACGTGGAATCTAAAGGGGTTATATCAGCATAATACCCTTGTCTTTTCTACACCTCATACAGGGAGCGCGTGAGGAATTACTAGATGCTTACGATTGTTCCCTGATGTCACCTTGTGATGTCACTAAGCACTGCGTCACTCTCGTGGAAAAATGTTCAAGTGGGGCTGGTGACTTTTTGAATGCACTAAAATACCAATAATAACCCCCTTTTCTTAAATTAATATTTTTTTAAAAATCAACGTTCATTGAACACATACACTTTATATATTGACTTGTCATATTTAAGAAAATTAATAAAAGTTAAAGTTAATAAAGAGAGCAAACATCTTGGAATGAAATTTTACTTATTTTTTAGATCTAATAATAAATATTTTAATACCAATTTATACTTATAAAAATTAGGTTTATTCAGTGAATTATCATGCTGGATTGATGTAATTATAAAAAAAATATGCCTTTTTGTGTCGTAATATCATAAATAATATAGTTTTAGGATTTAAATAAATCCCTGAATCATAATAATATATATACAAAAATAGCCTTTTTTAATGTTAGATTAACCTTTTAATTAATTACAATGTGTTACTGGAAGAAGAGGGCATTTGAGGAAATTGGGCTATCTGAGAATACGACAACAACTTATTCGTTATGTCTCCTCGCTCTTTGGTTCATGGTGATACAATAGTGCTCAAGTCTCTATTATTTTAAGGTATGGATAAGAATGGGTGGGCAGTGATAAAGTGCAGTGGATCAGCATCATTTTCGATGAAGGGTACAGCAGTGTAACCCCGTGGAGTGGGAGTTCCGTTTTTAGACCGTCACAGAGGAAAACGTTTTTAACAAACTATCACAATTAAAAAAAATAATAATTAGAAAAATAGAGTTTAGGAGTAATGAAAATCACAACCGAATAATAATAGTAGATGGGTTACACTACTCAGAGTAGCAGATTATTTAAAAGTACGGTGATTATTGTTTTTTAAAGTACTTTTTTATTTAAAATTATATTAAATTATTTTTTTATTTTTAATATTAATACATCATAACAATTTTAAAAAAATAATAAATAATAAATATGGGACTAGAGTAACCAATTCAGCAAAATTTTCATAGTACGCTTTACTTCTCTACTTCTGGTAGTGCAAAGCAGTTATTGTTGTGCAACAATTTGAGAAAAAATAATTATTCAGATTATGTTACTTTGCAACTTCTCATACTATTATTTTTCTAATTATTTTTATAAATATAGTAGTTTACCAAGAAAAAAAATATCCTAGTTTAAAAAAAAGGGCTTTTTTTTTAACATTAGCATAGTAAGAATAATTAAAAAAATAACACAATCAATAAAATATTTTAAAAAATAACATAATTTAGCAAGTTCTAAATTTCATATGCGATTCAATCACAGGTTTAGGTTTATGAGACATGAGAGTCACTAAAATAAATAATCATAAATTTTTTTCTAGCATCTTAAGTCCCAATCACAAAAAAACAACCTAAGAATAATTATAATTCAAAAACACGAGGTACAATTCATCTACCCAATAAAATTAAAAAAATCAACACACTTCATAATTCATCTAATTTAATAATTTATAATTAAACACAATAAAAAGTAACATAAAATTTTATTAAATTTAATCTAAAGTCATAATTCTTAAAATACCAAAAACATATAGTCTAGCTGCATCTAAAAATCAAATAACTTGTAGATAAGTCTGATTACCCCAACTTGTTCAACTCAAGAATAAGTCTATAATGCTCATATAAGAATCAACACAAGATTCATCCTAACTCGTAGATAGGTTTAGAATGTGCTTATGAATAAACCTACCTCTCTAACTATATGTTTTATATTTTTTTTTCTATGGAACCTTCCAATAGATTTAGTTTGTCAATAATTCTATTGGTATATTATATTTCGTTGATAATATCTTTAGTATACAAATTTTTTTTCCTTGTATTTTTGTGTTTCCTATCTATCAAAACTACAAATACAATAAAATCATAATACAATAACACCATTTTTATTAAATAACATAATAATAAAATCACAATAATAAATGTTTCATTAGTGTTCACAATAATTCATTGTAAGAAAGAACCATAAAGATTATGTTAAATTCAATTTCATTACATGTTGATGTTTTATGTTTAAGAGCAGTTTGAAATCTTTTTAATCAGAAATTGTTTTTTATTCCATCATTGTTATATCCATCATAATTTTCTTTATTAAATTGAAACTCATTGATATCATCATCTTCACCAACTTCTATATATTCATTGCTTCTAATATATTAATTAACTCATCAATGTCAACATCAACAAAAATATTCTTAGTAATTTGATATATATTAACTAACTCATCAAGTTTAAAGACATTATTTCTAGTAGTTACAACTTGAACACAACTACTAGGTTTGATTTTCACTAGAAATAATTAATTAACCATTAAATGATCCTTTTTAAAGGAAAGAATATATATGTAATAAAGCCAATTTCAACATTGCAAGGTCTACCTTCTGTATTAATTTAGACCAAATCATGGTGGAGATTTATCATGATTCATCTATCAGTGATATAATACCAATAATATTTGAATAAAAAAAACTATATCATACTCGTTATGATATAAAAATTCAATCACCTTTTCTAATTTCTTGTAATAATTAATTTCAAACTTATTAGAAATTGATCTTTTAACACAAACTATATTATTATAAGTTTTTCTACCTTAACTATATTTTGATAATTTTTTTAATTGATATTTTTTAATTTTATCCTTCAACATTAATTTGGTTGAGAATTGAACTTTTTGATTTAGTATCAATTTAGGATTTCACGAGATGCGAGTTTTAAAAATTTACCCAGGTTTAGGAGATTCACGGGGATTTGTTTGGTTTTTTCTTAAGATAATCTTTTTTTAGTTTTAAACTTCAACATTTATTCAATCAGATATTGATCTTTGTTTTATTTATTTATTATAGAATTTTTTACTAATTTTAAAAATGATCCAAGTTATTTCAATTATTTTTATTTGTCATTCTTTGTTGAATTTACTTTGATAAATTTTTAAAATTGATACCTTTTATTTTATCATTTAATATCAAATTGGCTAAAGATTATTATTATTTTTAGTTTCATCCTTTAAGGATGAAGTTTTTTATATTAGGCTTTGTAATTTTTTTTAATTTGTTTATCTTGGTCTCATCACTTACATCATGAGTTTTAAAAACTAGCCCAGATTTACTTGAGTTTTTTTCATAATCTCCTTTTTATTTATTTAATTTTGTATTATATTTTGTTCTTCAACATCCTATTATTTTATAATTAAACTTCATAATTATCCACTTTATTAGGATTGAAAAATATTTAAAGCCTTGTGTGTGGGACTGTCTAAATGGGTTATATATAAGGTTAAGTATTGCTTATTCTTTTTTCTAATTTTATCTTTTTTTTTTATAGATGATTTTTATGTTTGTACTTTATATTTAACTCTACCTCTAAAGTAATGAATAAAATATATATCTTTATGTTATTTGCGTTCATAAGCTCTCATTTACGAGTAAATTATTTCCACTCTAAATCCCTACCATCCCTGTATCACTTTAGGGAAGGGCACAAGAAAGTCCTGTCTTGGCCTCAATGTAAAAGGGATTGGCCATAATTTTTCAACTGTAAAAGAAATGGATAGAGCAGCAAGGAGAGTTGAAGGAAAACATGGTTAACACTTTCTTTTTCTCATTCCATAAGGTCAAATGTGCTGAAGAAAATGCCAAGCCTGCCCTACATGGAACTGTTATATACATCATTTCTCTCTCCCTGCTCTTGTATTGGTCTATATCTCCCTTCTCCTCTTTCGGCCATAGACCCTCATCATTGTGATATCATTTCCAAATTCTGACTACCTCCCAGCAATTTCACTTCTGCTGACACCATTGCCATGAAAATCAACTTAGTTGCCTGAGCTCCATCCTCTAAAGGCCGTTTTACAACTATTTTCCCTCTATCAAGTCATGGAAATGTTACTGTTTGTGCCAGCCGATCATAGCAACCCATCCTGCCTTGCCTTTCTATCCATGACATAGTTTTGCTGCTTTCTTGTCAAATGCATGACCGGTTTCAATGATGGTGAAAAGAACTTGTGCAACTCATCTGAGGACAGAAGAACATCAAGAAGACAACAAAAACCAACTCACACAACAAATAAAAAACATGTCAATTACAAAAAAAAAAAAGAAGGCATATTCATTACATGTCTGTTGTAGCATCTCTTATGGATCCCATAATTACAACCTCAACAGAAATCATGACCCACAACAGTTTACATGATTTATAACCATAGCAGTAACTTGACATAAAAGCATTGCTGTTCTCTTATTTGCAACTGGTTGATCTAGACCTTAAAATCTGTCCTTCCAATAACATTTATAAAGCCTTACAATAACTTCCAAAATTAATCAGTTTTTCAAAGCTCAAAACAACATGGATTATGCACTTCTCCCCAAGATTTAGGCCACCAGCACATCACTGATGGCCGTGCCATCATTTAAAGGGTTATACAGATTCGGTGGAACCCGAGTTGGAAAGTTCACAACATGTTTTTTCTTCAAAACATTAGAAAACAAACTCCTAATAGTTGTCACCTTCTTATGCAGGTTACTTGAAGGTAAAGCCACTCCACTTCAAACCAGAAAGCAACCTAACAACACTACAAGGCTGGCAAATGTCATAGGGAACCTATCAGATTAATGTACCTTCAACTTTGATTTGGACATTACCCTTACAAATGTTTTTGAATGAACACACACCTCATAAGGTGAAGCATGAGGTTACTACAACAATCGTTTCCATATCTTCCAAATTTACAAGGCAGCAAGAGCTCAACTCCATTCCCAATACATCAACAAGGATGATTTCTGATGTTTCCCAAAGCATTTTTTTTAAAGGAAAATCAAAATTAAATTAATGTACTATGAGATCATTTATACCATTTTTACCACAACTAATTAAATCAAACATACCTTACCATTGAACTTTACAGCTTCCAGCTACAGGAAAGCCAGACAATGGATAACTTGATGAAAGCTATCTTCAAGTGTGCGTTTCTATGAAGTAATTTACATCTCAGCTGGAACTTCCAACAGGTTTTGATCCCCAATAATCAGTTCCTCTTCACAGTATCTCAGCTTCTCTTGCTATCTGAATGTCTGAAGGCCAAAAATGATGATGTACAAGCTTCAATAGAAAACGAGGGAGCAGTGCACTAACTATTATGAGAAAAATGGTGAGCCAATAGGTAGGCGACTTTGTCAGATGGTAAATGGTTCTGGCAAAGGAAAATGGCATGCATTAGCTTATCTGAATAAAGCCCATATTAAAACACACTAAATATTGTCATGGACACCAATAATACTAACCCATAATTAGGGAAGATAGGTATAGAATCCAATACTACCACACAAGCAAATGCAACGATCACTGAACCCCAAACAGCAAGATGAGTAATAGAAACCCAACGTTGAACATCCATTGCCAGGTGTATATTGACAAGGATAACAACTGCTACTGTCCACAAATTGCCTAAGCTCCATATATCAATTGTGCTTTCCTTATAAATGAGGATGGGTATGCCAAAGAGAACAAGACTCTGCCATAGTGTATCAGTCATCATGACCCAGAATAGGCGTATATTGTAAGCCTCGTGTCTATACCCCACACCATAAAGTTTTGGATACTGTAATAGTGTCCGATGGCTTAAGTCCTTGTCCAGAATACCAACAACAATGGTAGGCACAGAAGTATAGATAACGGAATAAAGAACACTACTCCAATCTGTCAATGCTGACGTTGTTGAAAAAGCTGTGAACAATATATACCTACAGATGCCAAAAACAGAAAGCGCATAGTGACTTAGGACCAAAACTTCAAGTAATTGTGCATAGTATACAATTCAAAGAAAACAAGAGACGATACTTGAATTTTAAAGATAACGAAAGTTCGTAGTTTAGAATTTAATCCATAACAGACATCTTTTCAAAGTAAATTCTACACAAGGACTTGAAAAAACAAATGGACATAGCCCAGACAGTAAGTGACTTTCAACATAAACTTTAGAAGTGAAAAGCAAAGAAAGCTACACTCCACCCTCACCAAAAATGGAGTTCTAAATTGAACATGGCCCAGCCAATGAACTTAAAGTTGGAGCGAGTGGAGGGAGAAAGTTATGGATAAACAAAGAATAGACCCCAACTCAAATTTTTTTCAGACCATGCAAAGTGAACTCAAAAAAATGGCAAGGAAATAACAAATGGCCATGTAAAGTGTCTTGTTGCTCATAGGTTGTAAAGTATTTTAGGATTAATTGTATAATGCACGTCTGACTCTAAGCCATTGCATGATTTAAATCCAGGAACAGAAACCTATCTCATCAACAAACATGAAACAGAAAGAAATCAAAGATATAGAGTGTCAAGGACTCAGGTGTACCAGAATAACATCAATACAAAAACAGCATTGCGGTAGAAGTTGTAGAGAATCAAATAACCAATGCGTTGATAATTCCAGTGTCCGTGCACCAAAAGTAGTCTTTTCAGGAACTGAAACTGTCCCATGGCAAAATCTGATGCCATAACTGCTTGACGCCCTTCCTGACCACATATTCCAACACCAACATCCGCCATTTGGATCATTGAAACATCATTAGCTCCTACGAAATGCCAATATTCAGAAAGAGTATAAGGATATTGATTTGCTTGTGCATTCACATTAAAGGGCACAAATAGCTCAATGATGTAAAAACTCAACCATTGATACCAGCTGAAGTAGGAGTTTTTCGATTTAGCTCTGAATAATTTCATCTTAATTTTTTTTTTCAAGAAACAGAATTTTATAAAATACCAAACAAAACTGGACGGGGACAATAACTAGCTGCATTGACAACGAAAATACTAAACTATCTCAGTTCATAGTCAGTTGTTTCTGTTTTACATACCTTGTTATCCTATAAAATACACTAAATGTTTTTTAGGAGAAGGCATTTTAACCTAAATATGGCCTCCAACCATACCTGAGATGAAGAGTGGTGACCTCAATAGACTCCTGTCATCTCTCTCAATTGTACATTTTCAGTATGAGACAAACAATTGTCTCATGCATATATTAATTGCCATCAAAACTGGAGTTGCATCACAAAGAGGTAGTTTTCCCTAACATGGAAACCTAGCTAAGATGACACAAACATTATAACCTAATGTCACAATATTTTCCTCCAAAAATTAATGATGAATATTGTAGATGCAGGCAATGTAGTGAGCAATAGAGGGCCTAAGATCTAACTCAAGAAAAGGATGGGATTAAGAAATGACCAACATGTGCAGGTAGTCTATTGTTACTATACAAGATATTAAGTGTAGTCAAAGCATTCAGGCAAGTGGATTTGACATCAAATATTTGCATGTCTACTTCCATAGCCTGGTAGTCTAGGGGTTTTTGGCCCAAAAGATCACAGCTAATTAGAACCATCACAAGTACATTGAATGCCTCAGAATCTCTTGACTACCTCGAAGGATCATTTGGTGATCAAAGCATTAAAATAGTTATGATAAGGAGAGGCAGTTTTTTTTATTAAAAAAAAAAAACTTACAAAGGCTATGTACTTTATAGTCTTAGTATAATTACGTTTATTTCCTTCAGAGCTGATGAATTTTCTATTGTTTAACATCAAATACCTAAAAAGTGATTAAATAAGTTTTAGTATATGAAACTAGCAACCAAGCATAGTAGCTTTTGTGACTTTACAGTCACGCATCATATTACCCTTTATATTTCCTTATTCCCTCATCAGGCATTAGACTAACTGAAAATGAAGAAGAAAGGCTAAAGCACTATTCTTTATGTTTGTCAATAGAAGAATCTACTACTGCCTATCAAAGGGATATAAAAATCTATACAACAATACTTACTATAACACAAGTGTATATACTATTAATCATGTACTATATCAAGTGAAAAAAAATGAGACAAACCATATACATATGATATTTCACAATATGGCACAAAAACTGACTAAGGAGTGAGCCTGGTTGCAGTGCAAGGTGACAGGATGTATATAACATTTAATTTAAGCACCACACACTGAACAGGGGAGACAAACCAAGCCAAAGCCAGATGTTAAATGATGGAGCATTACCCTTGCTTGTTATTTTAAAGTTTTGGGTTGCAAATAAAATGGACACTCATTAGATGTAGGTGTTTTTATTTTACTTTATATGCCAAGTGTTTGTAGTTACATAATTGGGGAAAAAAAAGAGCTTAAAAAAATTAAAACCGATCCAGATCTTAAATGACGGGGCATTTCCCCCATCTGTTATTCTAAGAATGTGGGCTGCACAAAACATGCAGAGCTTCTAGGTGAATGCATTTTTTATTTTATTTGAAACAATAGATGTTTGTAGATGAAAATAGTAATGCATAAAATAAACTGAACCAAACCATTACAAGAAAAAAATTATATTTCAAAACTAAAAGCTAACAAATAATCAAGTTGACAAATCCAAATAGAGCTTGCCCTCTACTAGGAGATGGACAGAAACTACTAAATATCATGCCTTCCATGACAAAGGACACCATGCTCAACTTTCCAAGCAAGCCCAAACAATTTTCTTACAAAATAAAAGTTCTTAGAAATAACTCACCATCACCAATAGCCAATGTCATATCATCAGATCGGCTCTTGATTAGATCAACAATCCCTGCCTTCTGTAATGGCGCAACACGACAGCAAAGCACAACCTTACAATAAGTTGCAATGTCAAAAAGCTGTAGAGAGATCATAAAAGAACTGATTATTGATAATATATCAAATTTGAACCAACAAGGCTATGTGTGCTCCAAATAAGATGGAACTCAAAGTATCAAATGCCAGAAATTAGAAAGTGCAGTATAAAATCAAATCCAAATGTTGTGTAAAACATAGGAAAATGATTCTCACCTCTGACTCGAGTTCTTTTTCCAAAATGTATACCAAACTGTTCCCATCAATTATGAGAGCTAGTGGTACTTCCTCCTTCCTTTCTGGCCTCTGAAGGTCGTCCATTTCAGCATTGCATTTCAAATATTGGCTTCCTTTGTTTGATAAATTTAAACCACACTTGGCCTTAGCATCAGACAAAAGTTTTCTGCAGTCATTCTCTGAATTGCCGTTTATAATAATTTGCTCCATATCTGGTGTCAGGAGTTTGCAAGAGAGGCCAATAGACATTGCCGTCTCTTGCTTATCACCAGTCAGAACCCAGACCTTGATCCCTGCTTGCCGTAGGGACTCAATGGCTTCCGGCACACCTTCTTGTAGCTTGTCTTCAATTGCAGTTGCACCAAGTAAATTCAAGTCGCACTCTATGAGAGCTGCTGTTTGGCATAGCCTTGCTGCTCTATCAGTCAAAGAAGTGCTTGCATCATCAAACCTGCATTGCCACAGCTCAAGTTCTTCCTCTGTAAGATCCCTGGCAGCAATCACAAGTGTGCGTAAACCTTGTGATGAATATTCCGTCAAATGACTGTATGTTGCTGAACGCCTTGCATGATCATCCTTCCTTGAGTCTTTTGCTAAAATACTCAACACTGAAGAATCAGCACCTTTGACCAGCACTTTTACAGCATCATTAGGATATCTGATTACAACAGACATTCGTTTCCGCATGCTATCAAATTCATGCATGCCCAAAACACCCAACCTGAATTTCACATAAGATCTATTTATTACCACTTCTTCCATTGATAAGAAATAAAAAGTACCTTCAAATGACATTAAAGAGATTGTTTAAATTTTGAACTTCAGAAAAGCAAATAAAGCATGATAGCTAGAGAATGAAGTGTGGACTGGAGAGATTTGTACCTTAGTTTCTCACCATTAACATCAATTACTATATGTCCAGTTGTTCGCTCGAAGAGAGTATAACCATAACCAGAGGCGGCAGCAACTAAAGCTTGCTCATCAGGAGATTCACCCTGATAGTCAATAGTTTCTACATCCTTAAAAATTTGACTGTCTGTGCAACTAGAAAATCCATCATGAGTACGGACTGGGATCACGGTGTTGCATGCAGCTAGTGCAAGGAAAAACTCATGTGCAACAATCCTTTCATCTCCAACTAAGTCTTTGTGCAGCAATTTCAAGAGCTCAGAATCAACAGTAATTGTAGATTTAAGTTTCCATCTCTTTTGTGTAGTTGCAGCTGTAAACAGTCAAGGAAAATGGAATGTCATATATAATGAAATCCTAGCATGCTTTACAATGATGAAATCTATAGTAATCACTCACGAACTGAACAGTACACATTATTTACACAATTATCTTTGACAAGCATGATAAATGCAAATAATGCATGGATCAAAATATGCAGTAAAAGCTTCAGACTAAGCAGTTCATTTACCAACATGCATGCTCTTGTAAATAGTGGGAAAAAGGAGGTGAATTTGAAAGACCTGACAGCAATCCATAAAATAAAACAGAAATATAATAAACTGTGAGTGCAATATGTCAATGTTGCAACTGCTGATGAGTTCAACACATCCCAAGGCTTAATACATGATTTAAGAAGCAAGACTACAACAAAATCTATCCTGAATTGAAGCTGATAACCAAGTAGAGCAGGGTTTACTACCTGAAATGTTCTCTTCCAGCAATTGCTCAGCAGTTAGCGAGGAGCCTCCATAATTTTTCCCATCTACACTTGCTCTTCGAAATTCCATTTTGTTCTGAGTAAGTGTCCCTGTCTTGTCTGAAAAAACATGGCGTATCTGACCCAGATCCTCATTTATGTTCAAGGATCTGCACTGAAACCTCAAGCCAGAACTACTATCAAACATGTGCCTGTCTCCAATCATGAAATAGGACTGCCCTATACGAACCAGCTCCATTGTAATATAAAGAGAAATGGGAATCATTATCTGAAACACTATGATAGAGCTCAAAAATGAGAAAAAAATCTCCATAGGAATCCCATAAAATTTGTATCTTTTCCCATAATCCTTCCCGGGCGTGAAGTATCTCCTTCTGTAATAAGGTAAATAATCAAGCTGGTCCTCATATCGTGCAAGCCAAAGACCCATTCCCACCGCAACAACCAGACACATTATGAACAGAAAAATAGACAACCATAGCGTCTCCCGATTCATGTAAGTTTCCAGTTTGCTTCTTTTGGAAGGAGAAGCGGCACTATTCAACATTGCTTTTGTTTCCTGGCCAGCATACACCACAACACCTATTATACAACCAGTGTTCTTCAGCTGACATCCACGCAAAACAATGTTAGATTGGCTAAGGGAAAACTTTTGCCCATTGAACTCCATGTTGGCTGTGAACTCGTAAATATTCCTATTGGGTTGCTCGCATCTTATAAGCCCTGAAATTGCACCACCTTCCAATACTGCTAAGGATGTTTCCTGCCTCGCATACCTAGTCTTCAAGTTTGACTCGCCATCTAAATTCATTGTTTGTATGTACGCAACACCACTAGGATCACTTGTCCCTAACAAAACCATGTCACAAGGAATTGTCTCATCAGTGCAGATCTTCACAACTTCACCAGCTCGTATATTTTTCCATTTCTTCGATCTAAACTGACCGCATTGCAGAACTAGAGCCTCTCTGTTATTCTCATTGCGATCTGATCTGTGCCTTCTCCAATCCTCGTATCCATCTTTGATCGCCGTGACACAAAGAACAAACAAGAGAGGGAATAGGGACACTGTTCTCCCAAAAACTGCAAGAGGAGGAAGTTGATTGAGAGCAGCAATTGCCAGGAAATACAAATAAGCAACCCGATGGAACTGAATGAAAATATTCTTCGGCAAGAAGTTGATCAAGGTATACTTGCTGGTTTGGATCTCATTGCCTGTGAATTCATACTGGTCATTGGTTCTCCTCGGATCATTAATGTAGATGAACCGAGCATCTTCTTCGCACAACACATCATCAAATTGCACACTTCTCCTGCGGCCCCTCCCCTTAGGCTTGCCCAAGTTACCACAGTCCCTGGAAATCTCAAAGCCAGTTGAAAAGGTTGTGTTATTGTTGTTATGTAGCATTTCACTAGCAGTTGCACCCCACCATACAAGGTGTTTGCTACGTTGTTTGGGGCATTCCAATGGAGCTTCCTCAAAGAACTCAGACTTGAGAGAATAGAACCTCTTTGTATTCACAACCAAATCAACACTTTCTCCAACTGGATTCACACTACGGAATCTAGTATCACCAAAAAAGTGTGCCCTGCCTTCGTCCTTCTCTGAACAATCTACCTCAAATGGCTCTCCCTGAGCAAGATGGAGGATAGGAGTATTGAAAGAACCATCCCCGCGTAACACCCTCAAAGCACTAAAACTACCAGAATGATGAGGCAATGGCTGCTCCGATACAGGAGAATTATCCAAAGATAAAAGCAGTGGCCAGCCAGAAGTCATAAATAATCCTCCAATGACCGCATTGGAGAATCAAATAAAAAATTTGCCCGCTTTACCATTAACAACACAAATCCCTTGTCGAAGCCCAATCAAAACAGCCCTTTACTTCCAAACTTGGCAAACCCCATTAACACACAAAACAAACAAATTATTCATCTACCTCGAACATCTAAAACCTATTCAAAAGTTTCAATCTTTTTCTACAGCAACAAGTCCTTGTTTCTTTTGTTGTCTCTCTCACCAAGAAATTGAGTTTCAGAGTTGATAAATAGCTCCGAACTGCGAATGGTGTTTTCAAAGAAGAACAATAAAAAAAACAAAAACAAAAACAAAACCTGTGATTTAATTCAATGACGACAAATCCCTGAACGATCCAGATAGTACCAACAAATCTCCAGAGATTTGTTTTCCTCTTACATAAGCCAAAACTGAGACCACAAAAGACAAACAAAAGAAACGCCAGTTATTATCGAAAAAAGAATCTCAATTGTTACAACTAACAAACAACAAAATTTGATTAAAAAAAAAAGAGGAAAAAGAGTTATCGGAGCGACAGAGCGAGGAAGAGAAAGAGTGGCTTTATCGTCTTGGGATTAGAGAAACGAAGGTGATGAACGCTCTGAAAACGAAATGATGGTGAAGATGGACAATCAACAGAGAAGCAGGAACAGGATAAACACAGAGGTTGTCTTTTACGGAACCGGATTGGATCTATCTTTCTCTTATTACACAATAAAAGATTTGTTGTTTGATTTTAAAGAGAGAGAAGGGAAGAAAGAGGAAATTCAAAAGGACAGGGGTGCTCGATGATGGTGAAACGATAAAAAAAGAGAGGGAGAGAACCGTTTTTTAAAAACAATTAACACTATAATCTAAAATTTTTGATAGAATAACTTTATTTAAATAAAAAATAAAATAACATATTTTTATCCTATCAACACAACATTTATTAAATATTTTTATTTCTAAACATACTAATATAATAATATAGTTACTGCAATTTAGAATAGTAACAATTAAATATAACACTCTTTTAAAAAAAAATATAATAACTTACCATATTACATTAAAAATATGATATGCCATGAAATTTAAACTTTTTATAAATTAAAAAATACAAATAGATATGGTTATAATCTCTCTAAAAACTAGTATTTATAGCTTTTTTTTCTTTCTAAAAAACTCATAAATCACTTTTTTTTTCTTTAAAAACACCAAAAACTCGAATTTATTTTAATCTTCAAATATCTTAAAATGCTTTTTTTTTTCAATCTGGTACTACCCTGCCACCCTAGTATTTTTTTTGGTTTTACAAGAAAGATAAACATATTACATTGATATTAAATATATTAATTTTATATTTAATTTATATTTGATTTAATTTACGTGGAATTATTATTTAAACACTGAAAACTCAAACTCATTTTAATCTCCAGTCAGTTTAGAATGTTTTCTTCTTTAAAATTTGTTACTACCCTATGACTCTTGTACTTTTCAGTTCTCTAAGTAAGCAAGCATGTTACATTGACATTAAATATATTAGTTTTATATTTAATTTATATTTGGTTTAGTTAAAATGAAATTATTATTTAAGATTCATCTTGAATTTAAGATTTGTTAAATTAATAATAAATATTATTGTTTGTTTAGGATTAATTTAATGTAATTAAATATGAAAACAAGTTAAATTAATTATTTTAATAAATTATGTGTTACATTAAATTTTCGATAAATTACAAAATTAAAAATTTTGCGTGAACTGATTGAAATCAGCTGACATGTTTGGCGAGGGTTCACTTGGTAGTAAGGGAGTGAGGTCTGGCCGCCGTTGTTAAGTCTACTGGTTAAAGAAAAGTCTTGGTAAAATAATTGGTCATCCCTTGCCAAGTTGACTTTCTTAACTCAATTTAATTTTTTTTTTTTTTTTGGGAGATCTGAGTTTGGGTTAAGAGGGTGATGGTTATGTTTTTTTTTTTTTAATTTAATAGAAAAGTTATAATATTTAATATAAATGCTTTTTAGTTGTTAATGAGAATATAAAAACAATCATGTAAATAATTCGATTTGTTTTTTACTTTTTTGACATATGATAATATGTAAAGTGCTCTCAATTTATAAATTTTAAATTATAAAAAAATAAAATTTAGAAAATATCATTTAGTAACTAAAATAAAAACTCAGAGCATAGACAATGAAACTTGTTTTATACTAAGTATTCAATATTTCTTTATTATAAGCTTAATTACTTTTAATTTCTTTATTTTGAAATAATCTATCAATCTAATATATGTTATCATTTCATCTAATATAAATGTTTTGATATCGCATGTTTATATCCAATATTATTGATCGATAAGATATTATTTTTCTCATATTTGTTTATCTAAAACTAAATTATGATGTATTTAATTTTACTGTGAGGAGTTTTTTTGTTAGTTTATATAGAAATAAATGACAAGGTAATACATTAAAAAATAATTATAAATCACATAAATAAATGACAAAGTGATACATTGAAAAATGATTATAGATCACAGGGATAAATCATAAGCAGTTAAACTCATATAAACAAATTGAAAAATAAACCTAAAATTTAAAATTTTAACAAGTAGAGCTAATTTTTCTCTTCTTAACTTGCCAATTATTTAATTAACTTAATATATTTTTTCTAAAAAATTGTTATTTTTGAGATGTAATATCTTTTTTTATTACCTAGACTAATCCATATATAAGAAATTTATTTCTTGCATTCTTATATTAAAAGACAAAGTCATCAAATAATCACTAACAACTCTTTAGGCAAAATATTTTGAATTAATATAATATTATGCTTTTTTTAGTTTTTTTCTTTAAAAATTTATTTTTTATAATTTGTTTTAATGTATTTTTTATATGCTCAGTGTAGTATTAAAAAAGAGTTATAATATCATGTTGATACTCAATTTTAAAAACAAAAATTTAATTTTATTATCTATGAAAGATTTAAAAAATAGGACCAAAGTCGGAATGAACCAAAAATGGTGGGTTTTTTGTTTTTGTTTTTTTCAAATTGATGTCAACTTTGATCCCTTTTCTTTTCTCTTTTTTTTTTCCTTTGCTCATCAAATTTTTTATTTTTTAATTTGATCTTTCAATGTTATGTTTATTAGAATTCGAGGTTGATGATTTGTTTTAATTTATTGTTTATGTTATTATCTCAATCTAAAAACAAATATCATGTCATTAAGTTGTTACTTGAATTCACTAAAAAGAATGTGATTTATTGTTTGAGAAAAATAATGGAGTACATAATCTAGATAATAGTTTCACGACTCAATTGGGTTGATTGAGAACTAATAATTTAGTTATGCTTGTTTTTTATGGGGTTATAGTAGTCTCAAACAAACATATCTGTATTGAGTTAATGCTTGATTTTATAAATATTTATTCTTGTTATCATAAAATTAATTAAAAAAATATTTAAAAAATTATTAAACCTAATAAAGTCCATGAATCGAGTTGTAGGTTTAACGAGTTAAGTTGTGAAACTCAAGTCCATGTAATATATTGTCGTCTTAATATTTAAAATAGAAAATATCATCTTGAAAATTTTTAAATTCAAACCATATTTTTACTGACTTATTCATGTTATTTTTTGACATGTCAAATTAACTTGTTCATGCTAGACAACTTTTACATGATTTAATTTGGAACTTAGCTTAGACAAGTGAGGAGCTTCCAAGATTGACTCAATAAATCATATTTAATAACATTATCAAAAAAAAAAATTCTCCATGACATAAATATTTTTTAACATTCATTTTTTTGGATAACTATCTAATTTTAACTTAATGCAAATTAATAACGATAAAAGGTTTGATAAACCCTTTCTATAAGTCTATATTTCAATGTGAATGTGGAGTATAAATGGTGATGATAAAGAAGAGAGTACACCTCCTCAATCACGAGGATGAAATCTCTTTAACCAGGAATGATATATTTAAATTTTCTAGCTGAAAGATGTTAAAAAGGTATTCTTATTATGAACTATAACTCCTATAATTTGGATTTTTGTAAAAAAAAACACATAAAAGAAAATGATTTGAGATTTTCTTTCCATTTCCCTTCCCTATATTTTTTTTTGCAAATTCAAACATATATATCTAGATGGTTTTTTTTATGAGTACATAAAGCATACTTAGATATGTTTAATTTAATGTCATTATAATAAGTTTGGTTATGGGAAGGTTTCTAGAAATCACTAAATTCCTTGAAGGGTAAAAAAAAAATCTATCATGTGGTAAAGTTAGTTGTCTATCTACAGAATAATTTCAACAACTAGTCAAGATTAACAAGAAAAATAAAGAATTCAGAAAGTTAAGCCACACCTAAATTTCTGAATTAACCAAAATTGACAAAAGTGTTAATTTCTTGTCACGTTTAACAGTACATGGGAAAAGCTCCTTTGATTTTGGGGCTATCGATCCATACCTTTAAGTAGTATGATATGTTGGATGATATTAATTAGATTGGATTGGATAAGATTAGACTTGACAAATGTTTTTCTTGTTTTGTATATGATATGCATTCAATTATGCTAAAAATTTATTTTATTTTGTATTTGATGGATACTAAATAAGACATGATAAATTTAAAACCTAGATCGATTTAGGTTTAAGAAATAATAAAGAAAAAATTGATATAACCAAACTATATTAAAAACTCAGGTTAGCTTGTGATCTAGTCAACTCAAGATTAAACACAAGTAAATAATTCATTAATTTTTTTATTTTATTTTTTTGTTAAAATAAGGTTGCTTTGATTTTTTTTTATAGGTCAACTTGGATTGACCCTCTCAATTCGTGATTTGGCCTCTCTCCTGGTGGATTTCATAATTAAAAAGTATAATAATAACTTTTTTTATTCATACATTGATTCAGGTTGACCCTCTCAACCCATAATCTAAGCCTTACCTCAAGTTAATTCTTAAATGAGTTCTAAAATTATAATGATAATTATAATTTTAAAAAATAATTAGGAAATTTATATATATTGGAAAACATTATATTCAAGCTTGTTGTTGTTGTTCAAAATCTTGATATTAAAAAAAAAATAAAAAGGCTGCATATGATGAGAGAGAATAGATAAAAAAGAAGTAATGAAGTAGACATTGAAAACATATCGAAACTTCAATTATAACACTATAATATAATAAAAAAGATCAACGAGATGAATTCAGTAACACAAAAAAATATCATTAATACTAATCTAAGTATACCTCACTTTCTATTTAAAGATAACGAGATGAATCCACTAACACAAAAAAATATCATTAATACTAATCTAATTATACCTCACTTACCATTCAAAGATAACAAGTGACTCACTTCCTCTAAATTATAAGCATAGCCCACTCCATTTATTTTTATAAAAGTTCACAATTATTCAACCTTATAAGAAAAAACTTATTTTTTGACACATAAATAACAAAATAACTTTCATTTTCATAAATGACTCCCTCAAAGGTAAAAAAAAAAAAAAGTTTACTCAACTCCTACAATAAAAGATATACAAACAAAAAACACAAACATTTAGGTAAATATAATGTAGTTTTAAATGTTCTTATACAATAAGTGATAGAAAATAATTAAAAAAAGAATGAAAACTTGGTAACCAAAGAGAACAGGAGAGACATTGTACAAGGTAAAGGTGTCACCAACTAATAATTGCTCTCATTTTTACATTCATCATAGTCCTATGATTTAAGTAATTTTGAAATAAGAAACAAAGCATTAGTAAAACATGTTCTCTATTATATAAATCATATGTACCAAGATGTAGAGAATACCCCCATGAAATATTCACATAATTTATTATTATTATTATTATTTGTGAGAAATATGTCACAATATATGGCACCATATTACCATGAATAACATTATCAAATTTCATCAAAATTAAGCCCTGCCTTCATTCTTTTAAAAACAATAAAAAACAAGCTTTACCATTGACCTCTATAACAAAACTAATTTTAATTACAGTTTATTTTTGTATTTTAAAAATATTTTTTAAGTTTTGTTTCAAATTAATATTTTTTATGTGTTTTTATATCATTTTAATTTGTTAACGTTAAAAATAATTTTTTTAAATAAAACATATTATTTTGATTTATTTTCAAGCGAAAAACACTTTGAAAATCAACTGCTACTATATTTCCAAACATTCTATAAACAACTATGGAGTGTACCATAATAATGTTAAAAAAGCAAGTGAAACAAATATTGTTTTCAACATTGGGTTTGACATGGACGATTAAAAATTGAGTTTTATAATTTATTTTGATTTGATTTCTATGTAGTTATCTCAGTCTCATTATCAAAATCATGAATTTATCAGGTTATTCCAGGTTAAATTAGGTTTTTTTTTATGAGGTTATTTTAGTTTGATAACCCAAGTTATATGTTTGGCAAATTGACCTACATAGTTTTTATGTTAATTTTTTAATCATATCCTTTACTACTGGGCTAATTGGAGATGGAAATTTATAATTTGTTTCTATTTGCTTTGCACGAGGTTATTTTAATCTTATGACTTTGAGTCATGCGTTTTATAAGTTAACTCATATCACTTTTTCAGGTCTTTTTAATTGATTCTTTTCTCAATTTTATTCTTTAATATTAGATCAATTAGAAATTATACTTCATAATTTACTTTGATTTGCTTTCTATAGGGTTATTATAGTCTGAAAACCCAAGTTGCAGATTTGACACCTAAGTTGACTTAAGTCAATATATTATGTTGTTATCTTAATATTAAAAAAAAGATATTATTTTGAATTTTTTTTTGTTAAACTATGTTTTTACACATAGAGCCAATTAAGTTACATCATGTCAACCCTCACAATATTTAAATTTTGTTTTCACTAGAAAAAAAATATGCAACATTTGAACATTTTTTTGACGTTCAAGAAAAAATTAATTTGACTCACAATGTGGTGAAAGTCATTAATTTAGTTAAAAAAAAAATCTAAAACACAAGGCTTTTTTCATTGTACATTCACACTCAAATCACTATTCATTATACTAATATAGTTTTATTATTTTTAATTTTATCATTCAATCTTAATTTATGTTATATTATTTTTTATAATTTGGTCATGATTCTTTTGATTTTTTTATCCCTTTTTTAAATATTATTATTCCTTACAATTTAACCTTTAATTTGAAAAAAAAACTTTTTGTCCTATGATTTTTATTATTATTTTAACCCTCATTCTTCTAATGTTGTTTTTTATTCTGATTTTCTTATGTAATTTTTTTATAGTTTTGTCATTTCATGTTTCATTTCTTGGGAAATGAGCTCTACGGTTTTTCTATAGATAATGCTTTTAATTTAATGATTCGAGTCACAAATTTTAAAAGCTAATAGGAGTTTGTATCCTTTTCTTTGTTTTTTTATTTTTTTAACTTATTTACTTTTCTAGTTTTTTCGTTCAACATTTCTTTCTTTCTTTCTTTTTTTAAAAAAACAAGCTTTGTGGTTTTTTTTTATAATTTTTTTATATTAAATTATCTTGATATCATAATTTAGAATGCAAGTTTGATAGGTAAACGTGGACTGACTTACCCTTTAATTCCTGAATTACATATTTTTTATACTAGTTTAGGTTAACTCACATTGTGTTTTTTGTTCATTTTTTACCTTGTTTTATTCTTTCATATTTAATTGGCTAAATATTGAACACCATTATTTTCCACTCTTGGATAAATTTTTTTCTTAGTTATCATAGACTTTATTTTTTCTTTGCAAGCTATCAATACCTTTTCCCCCTATTTTATTCGAATAAAACCAACTTATTTTTGCTAGTTAGGAATATAGCCTCGATTATTAGATTTTTCCTTTTTCTTTCAAACATGCTTTTAAGAACTAATTATTTTATGGAAAAAATAACACGAACTTGCATCATTATATGGACCTTTATCTAGTTTATACTAGATAATTAAGACGTGTTATGCTACGAGTCAAATAATAAAAAAAAATATAAAACAAAATATTTAGATGTTGTTAATGCTTTTTTCTGGTGAAAACAAAATATAAGTTGTGCGGATGTTAACTTAGTATAACCCAATTCACTTAGTGGGTCTAACAAGAACTCAAACAACCACTAAAAAAATAATTTAACTAAAAAAATTCAAGTAGACATTTTGTTTTTAATATTAAGATGATAATATATTGAATTAACTTGTGTCAACTTAGGTTATGAGATTATGATAACCCACATAAAGCAAATAAAAAAAAAGTCATGAAGCCTAATTCCTAGTCAACCCAATATTGAATGATAAAAAAAAAATCTTAAAAAACCTGAGTTAACATGCCAAATCTACAACTTGGGTTATAAAACTGAGATAACCTCATAAAAATCAAATCAACATTTAAATTACAAAGTCCATCTCTTAATTAGCCTAGTATTGAAAGATATAATTAAAAAAAGAACACAAAAAATAACATGAGTCACTATAAGCAAACTTGTGACTTGGGTTACAAGACCAAAATAACCCTATTGAAAAGAAAATCCAATTTAACTCGAGATAACCTATCAAACCCATTAAATTAACCTCATATAAATTAAAACAGAACAAATTATAAAGTTTCAATCCCTAACTAAACCAATATTAAATGATGAAATTTAAAAATAAAAAAATAAAAAATAACTCAAAAATAACATCAATCTATCCAAGTTAACTTACTAGACATTATTCCCAAGTCAAGATGTCAGAATAACCTAATAAAAAGTAAAACAAAATAAATCATCAAATCTAAATCTTAATTAACTCAATATTTAAAGATGAAACTAAAGGGAATTAATTAAGAAAAAAAGCCAAGTCAACTGAGTTAATCTACCAAACTCGTGATATAGATCATGAAATCGAGACAACCCAATAAAAAAATAAATTTAATATTGAAGGAACCATGATCTAGATCACGAGACTAAGATAACTTTATATAAAGAAAATAAACAATAACTTATGTTAACCTATCAAATTAGTGACTTTAGTCAAAGACTTAGATAACTCTATAGAAATTAAATCAAAATAAATTATAAAGTTCAATTCTCAATTGACTTAATTTTGAATGATGAAATTAAAAAAAATCAATTAAAAAAAACACAAAAACAATTCGAGTCAACTCATGTTAACTCGTTAAACATTATTCTCAGGTCATAAGGTTGAGATAAACTAATAGAAAGCAAACTAAAACATATTATGAAATTTAATTCCCAATCAATTCAATATTAAATAATGAAATTAGATGAGAGAAGTCAATAAAAAAAAACCTTGAGTCAATTAAGATAGCCAACTAAACCTTTGAACTGTGTCATAAGAATAAGACAACCCAACCCAATAAAAAATAATTTAATCTCGAATAATGAATCTAAAAAAAAGCACTGATTGAAAAAAAATAAAAATAAAAAATAAAAAAAATTATTCAAAATTTAATTTATTTATTAATTTATTAAAAAAATTAAATGAGTCAAGCTTAGACCAAGTTAGTGCTAGCTTAGCATTGTAAGAGCTTCTGTTTTTTAAAGTACTTTTCTTTTTTAATTAAAAACATTAAATTGATGTTTTTAGGTGTTTTTTGATAATTTTAACATACTACTAATAAAACAATTTGTAAAAAATTATTTTAATAATTTTAAATTAAAAAATATTTTTTTAAAATACCTTTTAATACATTATCAAATTATAAATTCTCAAAAGTAATGCATTTAAGTATATCATTTGGTTACTATCTTGGAATAAAAGGGATAAAGATAATGAAAATAAAAATATATTTGGCTAAGGAGATAAATACAAAGATAAAGACATAAAATAAATATTTATTTAAAACAATTTTGGAATCAGTATTTGTGCTTTTAAAACAATAGGTATAAAAGAAAAATATCTTTAGAAATAATATTTATTATTTTGTATTCTTAAAATATCATTGTAAAAATATCTCAATTTCAAAATTATCTAATTAAGATATGTAAAGATAAAAATAATTATCATTATAATTTTAAAACTTAACTCAGGGATTAATTGAAGGCAAAACCCAACTCACTAATTAAGATTAGGGGAGGGGGTCGAGTTGATTCAGGTCAGCGTAAGAATAAAAATTATTATTATCATAATTTAAAATTCAATTCAAGAGTTGATCTAAGACAAGACTTGAGTCGTGAGTGAGGTTGACTGTTGAATAATGTTAATGTAAGGAAAAAATAAGTAGCCTGAGTCATGGATCAAAAGGGTCAGCCTAGGCTGACTCGATTCAATATAATAATAAATTTTTTATTATTATAATTTTAAAACTTGATTTAAGAATCAATCAAAGTAAGATGTAAATTATGGGTTAAAAGGGTCAATACAGATTGATCGAAGTTAACATATAAATAAAAATAATTATTATTATAATTTTAAAACTCTACTTGAAAGTTGATTTGAAACAAGGTTCAAATTACAGGTTAAGAGGATTAATCTAGATGATTTTTTTTAAATAATTAAAGTAATTTTATTATAACTATTTTTTTATAATAAATTGATGAATTTTTAACTTGTATTTCTGTCGAGTTAACTTAGGTCTCTTATAGATTTTAATCAAGATAATTTTTTTTAATTTTTTTTAAGCTAGAATCAATTCATGCCCAGGTTAATTCGATTTTGGCTCGACTTGTTAAATTAATTCTAGTTTTATAATTAAAATTATTATAATATTATTAATTTCAACTCTTAATATAAAATAAAATAAAAAAATCTAATTATTTTTTAAAATATATAAATTTTACGACAACATATAATAATAAATTTTTTTATATTATATTTTATTTTATATACCGTAATCAATAACTATTCTAGTACTATTTCTTCCCCCATTTTGTCTCTATCATCTCTATTTTTCAATCGCCAATATTTGGAATTGAAGTACGATAATGTAAATTTTTTTTTTAATTACAATAACCTTTAACGCCGACCACAAAAACCACTGTAAACTAAAAATACATACTCTTTTCTTCTTCTTCTTCTTTTTTCCTTTTTTTTTCCACCAAAAAAAACCTAACAACAGCTCACCACGCCCCAAAACACCCACTTGGCAAAATAACCTTAGCACAGGAACAGAGAAATCTTCAAACCCCAAAACCAAGGCTTCCGGAGACAGGCAAGGGAGGGCTTGTCGAAATTACACCTGCCGGCATACTATCAAAAACCTACCTTTCTAGATCCGTTTATTCTGTTATTGTGCAAAGATCTATTTTTTCCCTCTTCAGATCTCTCCAATTTTTTTTCTTGGGTTGCAATCTCACCTACCTGTCAATTTTATACAATTTTTTTTATAAAAAAATCGTAAAGCTCGAGTCTTTTTTTCTTAATTATTTTTTTTGTGTTTTTAGGGAATCAATCAATAATGGAGATGGAGTTTGTGGAGTTATTTGATGAAGCAAAGAAAGCTGCGGATGCTTCTCTCAATGATGACGTATCGTCTAGTGGACCGGAGGTGACTCGGTGTGTTGATTCGCTGAAACAGCTCAGGAAGTTTAAGGTTACTAGTGAACTTCTTGTTTCTACTCAGGTAATTTTATTAAGGGTTTCTTCTATTTTTCATTTGTTTGTTTTTAAATTTTAGTTTTTTGTGTTTATTTAGTTTTTTTTTGTGGGCTCCAAATGATGTTAAATTGTGATTGCTTCATTAAGTAATTAAGCATTGTGTTAATTGAATTGGATAGAGTTTGATTATAGTTGCAAAATTGTTCTGGGGGTGTTTTATATTTTGTGATTAGATTAGTGAAAGAGAAGAAAGTAGTAAACTTTTATTTCAAGCAAGGAATTAGTTCTTTCAATTTTTTCCCTTTCTTCTTATTGTTATAAATTGGATTAAAATGAATAGGTTGAAATACGAAAAGTCTTACAAGGGTCATTGATTGAAATCCGATGGTTTAATATAACTTTTTAATAGGTTGATAATTGTTGATTCAATAATATGAAAAAAAAGCTTGGCTGTGTTGTGCTTGATGTTCTCTGTGGAATCATAAATTTCATGAATTGCTGAATTATTTTGACTTGCATAATACTTGTTTTAATTACCCTTGATTTTTAGTTCATTGGTGTGTGGTTGGTAGCCAAGAGTTGAGTTGATTGTGGTTGGTAGCCAAGAGTTGAGTTTTAATACTTGTTTTTTAGATAGAGATTGTGGTTGTTTTGATGGACAAAAAATTGTGTTGTATTATGAAGTCTAATATCACTTGTTATATAAGGATTTTATATTAAGTACGTTTATGTCTTGTGTGAATATCAACTTTGCTGCAATATTATCTTTTGCTTGCCTTGTTGTGGCGTTCCAATGATTTACTTTGGCAAGGTAGGCATCTGCGTTGGTGTTGAATGGTTGTGGATTTTTGTTGTAGATAATCCATGAGAATTCTTCCCTAGAAACAATAGCAATAGAAACTAGATGTCATTTTATTTGGCTTCTTAATGTAGTTTGGTTTTTTTCTCTACAATCATGATTGTTAAAGTTCAGTCAGTTTTTGGTTCTTTCCTAATTCAATCATACTTGCAAACTTCATGGACTGTAATTGCTTAACTTTCAAGTTTTGTTAGACTCTACTCGGATGATTTTTTTTCTCCCCCCCCTGTTTTTGTTTATTTGTGGCTTTACATTTTAAATGGCTCTTTTTTTTTTTTTCATTTTGTAGAAAGGAGTTCAGTTTCTGTACCTTTTGGGTCCAATTGATATTAGTCTGCCATGCTAATTGCCAAGTTGTTAATTAAGTATGAGAAGAAGTGAGCTGGGTCCTGTGGGTTTCATCTAGAACTTTTTCAGTGGAGATGCTTAGTCAGATGTTATAGCTAGTTGTCCTTTAACCATATACGCTCAACTCAAGCAATATTGTTTGAAACTTGTATTTGTTGTTGCAATGCTACAAAAAAGTGCAGGTGCACATTAATGGTCTATCTATAGCAATCAATTTCAGGAATTGCCAAAGTATCCCCCAACCTGAATTATGCATTCTTTCTCAACTCTATTCCCTACCCCAAGTTGAATTGAAGCAGTTCCTGTAGTTATTACATGGCTGTTTTGATGGATGGAGAAGTTTTTGTAGTATCTCAAGTGTAATATGATTGTTCAGGGATTGGATATTGAAATTGTTGCATGGCTTGTTTGATGCGTTTCCTTCACATCAAATCATGTTGAAGTGTCATCTCTTTTGGGCCTACTTGGGTTGTTTGCTAATTTTATTTCGGCAAAGTAGACATCAGGTTCGGAGTTTATTAGAAGTGGATCTTGTGTGTATAACAGTCCATGTAGATCTACCCCAGAAAACAATGGCAATGAATACCAGATGCCATTGTATCTGACCTCGTAATGTAGGTTGGATTTTTTGTGTATTATTATGATCACCAAAGTTCATTCTGTTTTTAGTTCTTTTCCAACTCACTTATACTTGCTGCTTTCTTGCACTTTAATTGGTTAAATTTTCAAGTTTTGTTATTCTTAACCTTGATCTTATGATTGAAATGGTTATGTTGGTATGCTTGGTGGATTGCCTTTGACATTTTGCTTCTCCGTGCATCTCAGGTTGGGAAAAAACTTCGACCTCTTGCAAAGCATCCTAAGGAGAAAATCCGAGCTGTAGCCTCTGACTTGCTTGAGATGTGGAAAAAGACAATCATTGATGAGACAAGAAAAAAAAATGGTAGCATTGACAGTACAAGTTCAGTAAAAGCTGAGGTGTCAAAATCAGAGACTGTGAAAGTTGAGAAGCTTGGAAAGACTAGTGTGGTAAAGGTTGAAAAGGCTTCAACCTCAGAAACTGTTAAAGTTGAGAAAATGGATCAGGATAAGACTGTCAAGGTTGAGAAGATGAGCAAGCAGGAAATACAGACTTCCAGTGTGAAGCAACCATCACAATCACCTATTGGTCCACCGAAGCTGAAGACACTGGTTAAATGTAATGATGCTTTACGCGACAAAATCCGTGAACTTCTTGCAGAGGCCTTGTCCAAAGTTGCTAGCGAGGCTGATGAGGACATTAGGGATGAAGTAGAAGCATGTGACCCTATTCGAGTTGCTGTTTCTGTAGAATCCATGATGTTTGAAAAACTCGGTCGGTCAAATGGAGCACAAAAATTGAAGTACAGATCCATAATGTTCAATATCAAGGACCAAAACAACCCAGATTTTAGGAGAAAAGTTCTTCTTGGAAAGGTCCAACCAGAGAGGCTTGTTACCATGAGCCCTGAAGAAATGGCAAGTGAACAAAGGAAGCGAGAGAATAACCAAATTAAAGAGAAAGTGTTGTTTGATTGTGAGCGTGGTGGTCAAGCACAAGCCACAACTGATCAGTTTAAGTGTGGTCGTTGTGGACAGCGTAAATGCACTTACTATCAGATGCAGACCAGGAGTGCAGATGAACCTATGACGACATATGTAACATGTGTAAACTGCAACAACCATTGGAAATTCTGCTAATCTGATCTTTAGGTAGGACTGCACTTCTGTAGAAGTGGTATGGAGCTGGTTATCTGTGAAGCTTCATCTGTATTTTTAACTGAACTACCATTTAAGTTTGTTGTCTTAGGTATTTGGGAGAAAATATTTCATTCATTTTCATTTTCTGTAGCCTGTAGGGATATTTTGTTCAGGGGGTCTATCCAGGCTTCTGGTCTTGTCATTTGATGACTTTAGCCAGACTTGAGATCGGAGTATTCTGGTTACCTCAACTTGTGTTATTTGATATCTTGTTGTTTTACACTTGAAGCTTTCTTTCTTTTCTTTTTATTATTATTTTTGTTGTTGAAAAAGAAAGGTCTAAACTAGATTACTTTATAATCATCATCATCATCATCATATTATTATTTTTGTTGTTGTTGTGCAAGTGTATACAAGGATGATGCGAGGCTGCTACATTGTCACGGCTAGCACATCCATTCTCAATTACCACATGAGCCGCTTCTTGTGCTTCTTCTTCTCACCGTTGCCTCTTTATAATGCTGTCTTGCAGAAACTTTTGAGGAATCTGCTATGGGGTTTCTTATTTCTTCAGGTTTTGCCTTTTTCCAGAAGGAAATCTTCATGCGGCCATTTGGCCATCACCATAATGGGGTTTTCCATACAAATCATATCAAATTATATATTTTTTTTCCTCCCTCGAGACTTGCAACCATATAGAATGTTAATTTATATATCTCATCAACATAATTATAATCAGCTTATAATAAAGGCTTGTCTATTTAATGTCAGCATCAAAATGCTATATAATATAGAATGTTAATTTATATATCTCATCAACATAATTATAATCAGCTTATAATAAAGGCTTGTCTATTTAATATCAGCATCAAAATGCTATATAATCAGCAACCTCAGGATCGAGGAGTCTCTTGTCTCCCCTCATCCACATAGATATATAAATATTAGTAGCCGTTATCGCCTGTTTTCATTCAAACTCAAACCTCACCTTGCCCTCTCCTACCTGCTTAAATCCTCTCTCTCACGCACGTATTTTTCTCATTTGACATAAAAGCAATAGAACCATGCTTAAGCTCCAATCTCCACTCACCGGAAACGAAAACCTCCAGCCAAAATCTTGTCGGAAACAACTCCAACCAAAGAACTCACCAGTAACTCCAACGACCCAGGTTCAAATTTTGAGACCAAAGCAAGAGTGGATGGTCAATGTAAATAGATTTATGCTAATTTCAAAGATCAAACCCAAAACCTAGCAAAATAAGATGATCTCAACCATTGTTAGCTTGGTATGCGTATCTTATTTCTGGTTTGAAGTTATGTTTTGGTTGTGATCCATTTTAAATTTTATCAAATGATTCATTAAAAATTTTAGTTAGATCAATATAGATAAATTTAAATATTCATTTAATGAGTTTATTTAAAATATCTAAAAAAATATTAATTTTAAAGAGATTATATCTTCCATGAGTGATAATTAAATTTTAATAAATCTAATCTATATATAAAAAGATTTGATCCATCTAGTTTTCGTAAGCTTATTTTTTATAATATATAATTTTATGCTACCACGTATAATTGAAATCTCATTGCATCTTGGTTAGCCTCAAAGTATTTAAGGTTGCCAACATGATTTCATTTGCAAATAAAGTTCCCCCGTAACCTTCACCTTGTTGTATTCCATCATTGTTATTGTTTACTTTTAATTGATGCAAACATTCTACTAGCATTAAACCTCAAGCTCTAATACTGATTATTAAGGTTTATGTAACAAGCATTTATTTTCTAAGAAGATTAGAAAAAAAAGAGAGAAAATAAGAATTAGAGAGAAAAAAAAATAAAATTTACATCAAATTATAATTTTTTTATTGTCAACCTTTATGTTTTGTCACATTCCATCTTATGTAGAAGAGTTTCTCTTCCATCTAACTATCTAATAGAATCTTAACTAACTCAACTACCTCACTCCTACCTAACTTTAATTGTTATACTTCTTTTTTTATTGTAATTGTTTTAGTTGTTGTCATTCCACCTCCTTTTAAGCTTGATTATGTTCTTAACCAAGATTTATAACATATAACAAGTTAAATAAAATGATTGTAAATAATACATATGCTATTAATTGATAATATTTTAGATAAACTATAAATTCTCATTTCTTTTTCAATTTAGATTTGAAGATAAAGTATCACCAAGTGTGTATGAGTAGAGAAGATATTGTCAAGACATCTTTAAAGATATACCCCGGGTATTGTGAACTCAAAGTTATGTCATTTGGAATGATAAATACCCTTGTAATATTTCAAACAATAATGAATGAAAAGTAACAAGCATTCTTGAGAATGTTTCATGCTAGTATTTTTCAATGTAATCTTAGTGTATAGTCCCACAATAAAACTAGTCACCAAATACCTTAAAATGGTTTTGAATGCTTTTAAAAGGAATCAATTTTTTGCCAAAAGATCTAAATATATTTTTTCCTGTTAAAAAAAGATGGAATATTCAAGGCATGCCATTTTTTTACAAGGAAGTGGCTACAGACCCAAACATTACTGCAATAATCAGATATTGACCTATTTCCATATCAATCAAAGAATTAAGAGGTTTTTCATATTTAACTAGGTAATACCTGAAGTTTATTAAAGAATATGACATTATTAGTAAACCTTTCACTGATCTTCTAAAAAAAAATACGTTTTATTAGAATAAAAGAACTCAACTGACATTTGAGAAGTTAAAAAATTATTTATGTGAGACTCGTATTCTAACTTACCTAATTTCAATAAGGTATTTATACTAAAAAATAATGCTTATGAATATAGGATACGAGTTGTACTAGTTTAGAAGGGGAGGCCTTGGACTTTCTATAATAAAGTTGAGTCCTATACATTTAGGCATGATGATTACAAAAAGGAGTATTTGGCTATTTTAATTGATATTGATAAATAAAAATATTATTTTAAGTATGAGAAGTCTTTCATTAAGAATAATGATAAAAATTTTAGATGGTATTTGTTGAATCAAAAGATTTATACACCAATACAAGATAAAAGAATAACTAAACTGTTAATTGATGTTTTGTTTATTATGGTACCTTTTTTTATAAAAATGCTAATATGATTTTGTATGGTACTCTTGGAGCTATCACAATAGTCATATTAACTTGATATATTAACAATGTTGAGATTTATATATATATATATATATTATCATAAGGTTTAAGATATTATCATTACTAATGTACTTTAAAGGATACTTATTCTCAATATAACTTTGTATTAAGGTATAAGAATATAATTTATATCGGTAAAGATGTGATATAAAGATAGAAATTATTAGAGGCAATTCACAATTCAACAACAAAAAAGACATCATGAAATTTTTTTAGAAGAATTAAGGCTTTATTTTACTAGTCATCAATGAAGAAAATGATGAAAAAGCTTATGAAGGAATATAATTGAGTGCATGAGGGGCAAATCTACAAGGGTAGCTTATCTTGGTTTGTTGCAGCCACTACTAATTCTTAAGATAGCTTGAAAAATATTTCAATTGATTTTATAAAATAGTTGCCCAAATCAAAAGGAAAGAATACTATAATAACTGTTATTGATCAATTCATAAAATATGGTTACTTCTTAGCTATATCACATCTTTTTTCAACTATTGATGTAGTAAATGTATTCCTAATAAACATTTACAAGTTGTATGGATTGTTTACTTTCATTATGATAGATAAGAACAAGGTCTTTACAAGTATGTTTCAAATAAAGTTATTTAAACTAATGGGATCTAGATTGTTAATAAGTTCAACATACTATCTATAGACATATGAATAAATATAAGGTTAAATGTTTAGATACATTTTTTACATGTGTTCTTGGAAATACTATGCCCTATAAGTGGAATCAATAGTTGTATATGGCACAATACTGCTATATATTGAGATATCATCCATCTAATAAAACAAGTGATATATTATTTATCACATAAAACAAGTTCTTTTTAAACTATATATGACTATCGATCATGGTGCAGGGAATTGGTGCTACAAAGGATTACAAACTACAAATAATATTATAATTAAAGAATTTATATTTGAAAAAAGGGTTATAAATCAATTTCTATAAGAGCATTTATACAATGCTTAAAATAGAATAAAACAAATTATTGATAAAAAAACTAAAAAAAAGTTTGATGTTGGAGATTATGTACATTTTAAAGTTGTAATCATATAAATAGGATAGTGTGGCTCCATGAAAGAATTTGAAACTCATTCCTAAGTTCCATGGACCTTACAATATTTTACAAAGAATTGATATAGTGCCTATAAGCTAGAACAACTAGTTGAATTTTTGGTTTGATATTGTTTGAGAGAATAAAAATTATTATTTTTAAAAATATTTTTTATTTAAAAATATATTAAAATAATATTTTTTAAATTATTTTTTAAAAATATTTTTAACATCAGCACATCAAATTAATAAAAAAAATATAAAAATTAATAAAACACTATTTAGAAGTTCTAAATAGCATTCAGATTCTACAATGAAGTACTGTAGAAGTGAAAGAACAAGTAGATGATCCATAAAACCCAAATCACAAATCAAAACACATTTGCAGCAGAGGAAATTCGTCACTTCACAGCAACAAGTTGGGATGAAATTGAATTTTCTGAACCCCAACTTGAACTTGGACTCTGCATTACATCTTCTCCCACTAATTCCCCCGAATCCTTGGCTCTCATTTCCTCTAGTTGCACTCCACTTGTCTTCTTTTCATGCTCCTTCTCTCTAATTGTTCGAATCGGAGAAATTATCTGCTTCAAAATATAAACAAAAATTATCAGACAAGTACTAATTTAATCTTCACGTTCCATACTCAACAACTTACCATAGAGTAGGATTGGAGTTCAATCTATAAAGTATATCAACTTCATTCTCCAACTTCTTTTGAACTTCTCCTCTCTGTTCAAGCTCCTTAATTTGCAAATCCATCACCATCTCCCTTTCTTTGAGCATCTTCTCAGTTCTCTCTCTGTCTAGTCTCAGCCTCTCTAGCTTCTTCTTGATAGCACTCAATTCTTCTGCTAGTGAAGAATCCAATGGCTTAGTGATGGATTTTGTTGGGGTTGTGGTGTAGATCTGATGGTTATCCTTGTTGGAATCTTTAAACACTGAGAACTCAATCCACTCTTGCTTTGGTCTCAAAATTTGAACCTGGGTCATTGGAGTTACTGGTAAGTTCTTTGGTTGGAGTGGTTTCCGACAAGATTTTGGCCGGAGGTTCTCTTCTCCGGTGAGTGGAGATTAGAGCTTGAGCATGGTTCTATTGCTTTTATATCAGATGAGAAAAATGCGTGTGTGAGAGAGAGAGGATTTAAGCAGGTAGGAGAGAGCAAGGTGAGGTTTGAGTTTGAATGAAAACAGGCGATAACGGCTACTAATATTTATATATCTATGTGGATGAGGGGACACAAGAGGCACCTCGATCCGAGGTTGCCGATATATAGTATTTTGATGTTGATATTAAATAGACAAGCCTTTATTATAAGCTGATTTTAATTATGTTCATGAGATAAATAAATTAACATTCTATATGGTTGCAAGTCTCGAGAGAGGAAAAAAAATATTTTTTCTCATTTCCATATGATCATTATATTAAAAATAAAATTTAAAAAATAATAAAAATATTATTTTTATATATTTAAAAAACATTTTAAAAACTAATTTTACAGCTACCCAAATACTCCCTTAATTGCTTTTTTATTATTCATGACAAACTAGCCATTTTTCAGTTTTTAGAACACATTTTCCATTTGTAATAATAATTTACCAAAAACCTTTTGCTATATTTTTCTCAATCCAAATTACTTTCCTCTGTTTCCACCAAAAAAAAAAAAAGGAAATTACGAAAACATCCCCTCGCGATGCCAGTTGTAACAGCTAATTCCAGCATTGATGACTACACAGATCACGGAGGACACAGCAATGGGAAGTGAAGAAGCACATCATCATCATCCACTAGATGATTTGGCTTTGGATTCCCTTCCTAGCGAGTAATTATTCTCACTGGAGCCGGTGTCGGAGCAGACTAGCATGTCCAAGACCTTGATGGGTTTTATTTATTTCTTTCTTTCTTTTTATTGACAATATTGCTGAAATGAAAGCATGCATAGTTCCACCTCTTCCTGCACATGAAACTGTTGGAAATATATCGATAGTATAATTTATTTATTTTTGTTTACCATTGATAGCATATATACAGTAATAACATAGCTCAATTTTCAGAGACAAGTCCTTGAACAGGGTAGCTGGGTGGTCAAAGACCTCGATCAAAGAGCCTTCATCCAAAGTTGATGATTCTTAACTATCCTGCTTGTCTTGATAGTTCATCTAACTTTTGGGAAAAGAGGCAACATAAAAAGACATGAGAACTCGAGGAAATGTAATGTGCTGCCCTACAATGGAGTATATACACATTCCGAGAAGCATCAAAATACTAAAATATCACAAGTAATCCATTGGAAGCTCCCAATCATCCTCACTTTCTCTAATTTTTGAACGAAATTTCTGGCTCCTAGAACTTCTCCGAGTGCTCTGACCTCGATGAGATGTAACGGAACTTTCATAATCAGAATACTCTTCACCTTCATCTAATTTTGTCCCCACGTTCTGAGCATCCCAGAAGCCCTAGTATGAAAACATACTACGTTAACCTACAGATCGTCATTTCAAGCAAAATGATGGAAAGCTTTCAACTTCCTACAGTGAAACAAAGGGTGTGTGCGTGGATATTAGCTTCTCTAGAGATGGAGTCGGCAAAAAAAAAATTTAAGTTAACTAGGGAGTTGGGATATCTGCTCTGGTTCAAATCACAAAGGAGAGTAGTTTCAAACCAGTACTAAGTTTTGACTAAAAACAAGATAGCATCAAACATGTGGTGCAGTTAATGAGTTTTCAACTGTTCTCAAGAACAATGATTGCTTGGAACAAACATCAGTAAGCCTCAGTGTATTGCATCAAATAGTCTGCTTTCAAGCAGGCATCTATATTGTGTGCAAACACGCGTGTGCACATAAATATTCAAACATATAATATTTTACACGAGCAAAAGCAGCCTTCAAGCATTGCTACACTACTGAAGAGAACGGGAAAATACTCAACATACAAAAGTTACTACAAAGCAACTTAATTGAAATTAAAAACTTTCTCGGCATCCAAAGAAATCTATAATGCCAAACACAAAGCAAGATTAAGAATTAAATAATTATGCATCAGGGGATACCTTTGTTAGCCTCTGTATGTGTGAGGCAGCAGATTCATGCACAACAACTGTGTCTGACAAAATTTCAAGCACATCCTCAACAGGTAAAGCATAGGTACTCACCTGAAGGTATAAAAAATGATTAGCATTTGAGCTCCTGTCCTTTTTCATGAAGGAAATTTTCGAGTAAATCTTTACATGCAATTGCTACATAGCAAGAAATTGTGGCATGTGCTCTTTTGAGAGAAAAAAGGACCAGTCAACCAACCAAACTAGATGGAATGATAGAAATCCCAAATGAGTCAAGCTCGAGCAATTCCACTGCCCCAGAATTAATGTTGAAAGAGTACCCTCGCACCTAAAAAATTGCAAATGAGAACAAGGAAATTGAATAACGAGAGAAATTACAGGACTTGATGAATATATAGCACTGACCTTTCCAATATCTCGCTGAGCTGGTGTCACAACTCTATATCCTACCTAACAAGCATCAAAAGTTAATCTCTCAAAAAAGTGATATGCCAACAAGAAATCAACTGTAGGAATACCCAATACACTTCAAGAAAAACTGAAAACAGAAAACACCTGAAAGGCACTTGGATGTTCGACAAAAAACGTTCACCTTAAAGAATGAAAATTCTTCTTTAATGAACTACTCAAACCAGAACTCAGAAAATGGTACAAAGTGATAAAATATTGTTGACACGAGAAACATTTTTCGATTACAATTCATCAAATTATGAAAACAAACATGCATGTGACACACGGAAAGATGAGCACACCAGTGAACAGTGACACATACCAGCGTTTCCAGGCCAATCATTTTTAATTCAGTATCCATCACATTCTCGTCCTCAACAAGCACCACATCCCCAACCTGCTAAGATAAACATTATAATCCATAAAAACCATTATTATGAAGGTGGGGTCAGTGATGATACATAAAATTAAATAAATATAAACAACTTTTCAAGAGATTAAATATCATGTAGTGGCTAACATCCTAGGTGCCAAATTGCTAAGAAAGTCTTAAGAGATGGAAAAAGTTTACCTGGCTAACATCCTCTAGAAGAAACCTCTCTGATTCTCCAGAAAGCAAGTTTGGCCTTACTTCAACTACTAACACCACCCACTGAACAAAGAAAAAGTAAAATTTTTAACAAACTGGGAACAAATTCCACAGTTAATTACGAAACCACCCAGATGCTATAACATCAAAGCGATTAAATCAATAATCAATCAAATGAGATAATACTGATGAAGAGAACGTGAAAAAAGCTCAGCTCAACTACAGGACTTATAGAAGGAGAATAACATCATCTAAGGAAAGAAAGAGGAGAAAAAAAAGGAACATTAGAGGGAAAAGCTATCTGGACAACCAGCTATGAAAATGGGCAGTAGAGAAGGCGGAGAAACAGCCAAAGCACCACAACCACAACATTAGAAATCGCAGCATCACTAAGACAGAAAAGGCAGAATGGGGATGAGGGAGAACAGCAGGAAAATGAACACTACATCAGAACAACACAGCAGCATCACAAGTCACAGAACAACAACAAATAAATAACAGAAGGGCAAAATGCAGCGGCAGATAATCTTGGAAAATCATTCCTCAAAAGCAAAACAACATGAAAAGGCCTTTAAGATGTATGAACTCAAAAGCAAAACCATGATCTAAGGCAAGAACAGATGCATCAACAGAGGAAGGGGACAGAAACTAGTAAAATCCAGCAGGACTAAACACCAGCAAGAGAGCCTGAACTTATCAAATAGCAAATTCACATAAACCACAGAACCAGACAGCAAATCCTGCAGATATAAAACACGTCAAAGGAAGGGTTAAATGAAATAGTGAGCCAGATTGTGCAGCATGAAAACCCGACCACATTTCTTGTCAGCCATCCTATGTCTTCTTCTTTCACATCAAAATTAAGACAGTTCATAAGATTTCAACTTGGGAAAGACACAAAACTCAAACTTCATTCAAACAAACTATTAAAAAAAGCTAGGGTGCCAGTTTAATTCTCTTGCTAATTACAAGCTATCATCTTCTAAGCAAAAGTAGTAATTGATATTTGTTTTAACCAGGATAGCAGGCATGGCTTTTGCTTGATTAGTGTCATCCTTTTTCAACGTTATACAAGTAACAGCATTAATTTGAATTTTAAAAAAATATATATAACAGTAAGTGAAAGACTAGTGAACTTACAGATTTAGTATCGACCCAAATTTGAGACACAAAACCCAAACTAAGCGCAGAATGAATGCTAATCACTTGCTTTGCCAAAATACTCGATCTTCTAATTACTTGCTTCCCTCTCCTTCCGTTTCTTGTCTTATTTCGCTCCTTCTCAACTGCAACCAAATCTTGCTCTTCTTTTCCATCCTTTTCACCATCCTTCAATTCGAGAATATCAAAACCAAGAGAACCCACTTCTGTTTCTTTATCTTTCTGAATCCTGGATGATTCTAATTCAAAGTTCTTCTCTTCTTCCTCTTGACCTTTTTCTTTAAACCCCACTTCACCAGTATTCTTGCTGGCTTTGATGCTTGTAAACTTTAACCTTCCACTTCTGTTAACACTTGAAAAGTTAACAGTTGAGTAAGATTGCTGCATTAATTTTTGAGGTTTGATTATGGAAAAGGGAAGCGGGGAGGAAGGAAGGCAATCGCACATGTTGTTGCAAGTGGCTTAGGATTATAATTTAGAGAACTAAATGTTACTGTCAAGATCAACACTGTAATATAGCTTGTGGATAACAAGGCCACCCACTTGCCCAGCATTCGTAATCAAAGGAAAACCATTTTTTTCTTTAAAAAAGAAAAAGGAAAAACTGAGCTTAAATTGTTATTTTTAATGACATTAAAATTAATTATTGACCGTACTAATTACAACAAGAAGATTCTTTTTAGTAGGAAGACTTTAGGGTTAAGTCAAATTTTTTAATATAAAAAACTATTCAAAAATTGTTAACTTTTTTCAAATAAAAACTAATTATCAACTCAAAATATAATTATATTAGATGATATCATATAACAATATATTATGTTTTATTTATTAAAATATTAAGATAATGATATATTAAATTTATCTAAAATAACTCATGGAGACTAACTTATTAAATTTACATCTCATATCAAATTTATTCTCATTAAATAACCATGAGAAATTTTACAAAAACAAAATAATGCATTTAGTCTCCTATTCATGGAGTAATTGCCAAAATTATTATTAATAACCTTAAACATTATCATTAAAATCCTTTAATTTTATTTAAAAGTATGGTATCGTCATAATATTTTTAGAATATCCAATTATTTTATTTGAAAAAAACTTTATTTTAAAATGTAACAAATAAAGTAGGGTCCAATCTAGAGGCACAGGGGTTTAGAAGCCTATATTCAAGTGTCTGTCATTATAAGGAAGAAAACCCAGGCCTACGCACCTATTTTTTTCAAAAATGCATGGATGGAATGTCATTTGTCTAAACATACAAAGTGTCGTCTACCATAATAAATTTTAGCTGCCTCTAATGATTATAAATTGGTGTTTGGGTAATTTAAATCTCAAACCCCAAGATTTAACTTGTTTTTTTATTTAAAAACACTAAAATAACATTATATAAAATTCGATAACTTCATTTTCAAAGATCATGAAACACCTTTAATCATTTTTAAAATAAATTAAATTTAAAAAGACTTTGCAAGTACCTATTTTCGGACCCAACATGAAAACAAGACTTTTAAAAATAAAAAAATATATATTAAAAAAAATTGCTATAGAAACTATAAATTCTAAAATATGCATCGGTTTCTAAAACTCAAGCAAGCAATTGATTGCATGTAAAGAAAGATAAACATCACCCTTATTATATTCTTTTCAAAGAAATGTTACTTGACTATGTATTTTCTTCTAAATTTATTTTTTTATACCAATAACTGTCAAAATTATTTTATAAGTTTATGCACAACTTATTTATTATTGATCGATTTTCATATAAGATAATACTGAGTCATGAGTTAAAAAGTGTCACAACTATATATATATGTATGTATATATATTAAAATTTTCTATAAAAAATCAAGTTTAAGCTAAAACAATATCAATTTAATAAAAAAAATTGATGAAAATTCATCAATGTATTTTTAAACTTATTTTAAGGTCAAAAAATCATGTTAAGCCTTCCCTGGAACCTAAAACTAGGAGACTTGTTATTCTAACCATTCAAAAAGCTTAAACAAGACTTAACGATACTTATTTTAGGGTTAAAAACTATGTGTCAGGTCTATTTTTCTTTTTAAAACTAGAGATTCATCAATCTAAATATTAAAAACAAGTTTAATCAAAACATCACTAACTTGATGAAAACTTGTGGGAAATTTGTTGATATATTTTTTTTAACTCATTTTAGCATAAAAAACCATGTGTTAAGTTTACATCAGTTCTCAAAATTATAAAACTTGTCAATCTAACCATTTAAAAAGTTTGAACAAAGTATATTAGAGGAAAAAATCAAAAAACAAATTACAAGGGGAAAATACATTAGATTTCACCAAAACTCATTGTATTTAAAGTCATGGTATTTTGATGCATATTAAAATCTAAGGAACAATACAAAGCAAAAAACAACTTAAAAGGACTTAAATGAAAGATTAAACATTAACCAAAACATTTATTAAAAAGATTACGTGGTTTTATACTTTAATGATAGTTGTTGCATTAATTTGACATGATAAAAAATATTTAAAATTAAAATATATAACTCTATTTAAAATCCTAATTGAATAATGTTCTAGTTTGACTAGATCAAATTACCTCTTCTAAATCAAATCTTTTTTTATGCATATCATTTCTCTCTCTTCTATTTCAATCTTATTATTTTTGTTCTATTGATGCCTTGCTTTTTTATAAGTATTAAAGAATGACCTAAAACCTGCTTTTCAACCTTTCAATCTTGACCCTTAACTTTATATAATTGATTTATATTATTATATAATTGATTTACATTATCCACCTCTTCTTGCTATCTATTTTTTACTATGTTTGTAACTTAAAAAAGGTGTGTCTTTTAAGGTGATGGCACAATTAGTTTTAAAGGATAAATGGAGATGTTTTCGACTTGGTTTGGTTGCATGGAATGAAATTATAAAAGGATAGTCCTATAATAATAGTGCAACTAGTATAAGAGATGGTTTTTGACATCTTTTTATTGCAATAACAGAGGGAACATGAGCTATCTTTTTATGTCATATTGTACAATATTTATAGCTAATTGAAAAAATTCGATGAAAAAGATATGTTCTTGGCTATTTTATAGGTATAAACTTAGATGACAAAACGAGTTTTTATTGCTTGATTTTGAATTAAATAAAAAAGAGATGAAAATGGTCTGTTTTGGCTTGACTTGCAATAGGTTGTGTGAACTTTAGGGTTAGGTTCATGACTATAATTAGTCATGTAGTGGCATAGAGAGAGACACCGAGCTTTGGCTTGTTTTAACTTAAAAATAATAAATGAAAATTTTAAAAATAGCAAAATGTCTGAATTGCATAAATAATTTTTTTTATTTAAAAACAAAGTAGAAAAAGTAATCAAAATGAAGGGTAAAAAATGAGTTACAACACTAATATACTTTTTTTATATATATATTATTAAAGTTCTAAATTACCTTTATTAAGCTTATCTATTTAAAACAACTTAATGATTTGAAGATTGATTATTTAAGCGGTTAAAATGTTGTTGATAAAAAAGTTTCTCTTATTTTTTATGACTTTCTCTCTTCTTCCTTAAAATTTAAGGACTGAAACATAAAAGAAATAAAGTTTTAGAATCAAAATATCAAAAAACAAAATTACAAGGACCAATAAAAAAATACAGGGACTAAATCGTATTTTTCCATACAACTTGAATAGTAAAAAAACGTGTATTTAATGTAGCAATCCACGCCGAAAAAGGGAGGAAAGCTACAATAAATGCAGCAATGTTGTTCTTCCCTCATTTTAATTTATTTTGTAATTGTATCTATGGATAAATATCTTTTTTTTTTTAAAAAAAAATTGCATTAATGTGAAACCCACGTCCTAACCTTACCATTTTAAACTGAAACTGCAATAATTTTAAGAATTATTTTATTCAAAAAAATTGTTCTTTCAAAACATAATGCTTGTCAAAAAAGTTTCCTGATTGATTTAGAATAGAAACCCTGACAAGTTATTGAGAGGAGAGGTCCAAATTTAATCATGTCTTGATAAAAATGAATAATTTGTTTGTTTAATAATAATTTTATTTTTCAAATTACTTAAATTAATTTTTTGAAATGATTTTATTATTATTTAAATCAAATCTCTAATGACTTCAAAGCTCCACCTCACATCCTGCATTTGGAAGAATTGGGGGATAAGAAATCAGAAGAAAATTATTATATAATTTTAAAATCAATCTTGGAGTATAAAGAATAAAAATTAGATTATGATGCTTAGGATAATAATTGTTTGTTTTTATTGAGATTAGATAGAGTAACGCAGGCAGCCATCCACCAAGCGATCCGCAAAGGCATATTCCAAGATCCAAAAGTTCAGGCAAACTCAGTTACGTAACCTCAACTGAAAGAACGCCACGTAATAGCTGCCATTCACGGAAACACGGGACACGCATAAGTAGTGTTTAGAAGAAATAGAAGTGGCAGCCTCCCCGCTTTCTCCTCGAGAGCTCTCTCTCTTTCCTTTTAAATTCTCCCTTTACTTCTCTCTCCCTCGGCATCCTCCCCAGGTAATCCAAGTTCCCTCTCTTTATTTTTTCTATCTTTTAATTCGGAGTTTTAAGATTTTCTTATTAATTTTATGTATTTTTTGAGGGTTGCATATCTGCTGCTGCTGCTGCTGCTGTTTTATTTCCCAAGCTAGCCTCTTTTCTTGGGTCTGAGTATGGGTTTAGGCATTTGTTTGCTTTGTTTTATTGAAATTAATATTTGAGTTATGTATGAAAATATGCAGGTTCTTATTTCAAAGTGTCCGTAAATTTTGTTGTTCTGGATCTGAGTTGGGTTGCTCACTTGATTTAATTTAGTTCTGTTTATAAATCCTTTTCCTTTCCTGATTTGGTATGAAAGTTACAGTCTTTGTTTGTTTTGGATTTAATATCTTGATCTGTTTTGGAAAAGATTTGAAGTAATAATTGTAGAGGAATTTACATTTGGTTTCAATTCATTAATTTGTTATTAGTTTCTAGTTATTCCGTTTTTGGATTCTTGTTTTATAATTACTAAGTGTAGGTTTTTCGGTTTCAAGTTGATTTTTTTATTTTTTTTATTAAGAGAAATTAGTATTTGAATAACGGGTGGATATAATTGAAGTTTTCCTTAAGCTTCTCATCTTTGCTAATTAATTTTGTGTATGTGAACTATCTGTTAACAAACCCTTGATTTTTTTTTTGTAGAAATGATGGTGAATTGTGGGTATTTTGGCATTGATGGGTAATTTTTTTCTGTGCTCTTTTTCTGTGTTGAATTTTGCAGATTTGACGGACTGATCTTCATGAATTCAAGTACCACTGGAGCTTCAACCGTTTCCTGCAAATCAGGAAACAAGAACAACTTTTTCTTCTGGATCCTATTTTGCCTATTGCCAAAGTTTCTTGGGACTCCTTTTGCATACGTCAGCTTCCTTTTGATTAAGGCCATTGACAGGCGTCCCTCAGTAGTTCGTTTTTTGGATACTTGTGGAGAAATCACACTTTAGCTGTTATAGATTTGGCCTTCTGCAGCTAACATCTGTAGCAGTGATAGATTTGAGTCAGCTGCAGTTGGTGTCATAGTGATATTTGGCTTTTTTTGCGAAATGGTTTCCTCTCAATTACCTGGGTCGGCCAAGAACCGGTTGTTGTTTCCTGTGAATTCCTTAGATACTGTGGTAGCAGATCATGTTGAACTTGATTTCACTGATGTGTTTGGTCCTTTGCCATCTATAGATGTGAATTGTGGTGATCCTCTGTCTGTGGGAGATGGCAATGAGCTTATTTATGACAACCCTATTGTCATTCACAACCGATCACATTCATTGGTTGGCCCCTCTTCTTATGTTAGCCAATCATTGAAGCTCAGCAAGCTTAATTTAAATGAGACAGAAGATTCAACGGAACTAGTGAAGTGTGTCCTGGATGATGATGCCATTGAGAAAGATGTGGAGGGTGTCAGTGGAGATACTTTGGAGGTCCAAACTGTGGGCATTGAAGATTTTGAGGTTTTAAAGGTTGTTGGGCAGGGTGCATTTGGGAAAGTTTATCAGGTGAGGAAAAAGGGTACACCAGAAATATATGCAATGAAGGTCATGCGGAAGGACAGAATAGTGGAGAAAAATCATGTTGATTACATGAGAGGTGAAAGAGATATTCTAACAAAAATAGCACATCCCTTCATTGTCCAGCTCAAATACTCCTTCCAAGTAATTATCCACCTTACAGTCTAGTTACTGCATTGATTTTATTTGTTTCTAACATGAATTCAGCCACCTGAGGAGAAAAGAATCTTTTTGAGGAATTGCATTTTTTTGTGAAAATCTTTCTAGACAACAGGATCTTAACATAGGAAGTATCTATTTTTGAATTTCTTCCTTTTCCATTGAGACTACTGAACATGAAATTTTGGCTGTTGCTGGCATGCAGACCAAATATAGACTGTACCTGGTGTTGGATTTCATAAATGGGGGTCACCTTTTCTTCCAGCTCTATAACCATGGCCTTTTCAGGTATCTATAATTTCATTGGTTTGGATGCTTTTTGCTGAAGGCTTGAGGTAGATTGATACTTATTAAGATGTGGCTATTCTATTTTAGGGAGGATCTGGCACGTATATATGCTGCTGAGATTGTTTCTGCAGTTTGTCACCTTCATGCAAATGGCATAATGCATAGAGATCTTAAACCGGAAAATATCCTGCTGGATTCTGATGGCCATGTAATTCCTTTCCCTCCCTCCATGCACATGCACATGCACTAACTTATTCTTTTCTGAACAAAAAAAGTTAGGTTTTATACAATCTTTTGTCTAGGTGATGTTGACTGATTTTGGCCTGGCAAAGCAATTCGACGAAAATACAAGATCAAACTCAATGTGTGGAACAGTTGAATATATGGCACCTGAAATTGTTCAGGGAAGAGGCCATGATAAGGCGGCTGATTGGTGGAGTGTAGGAATTCTATTGTGTGAGATGCTCACTGGCAAGGTTGGCTTTCTTCACTTCAATGAATGTCTCTGTGTTATCCTCCTTTTTCTAATTCTTACAATCGCTTTTCACTTAGATGCTTTCATAATTTATTGAAATTATTATCCTGGTTTCTCTTTGTGTACACTTCTGCTTGCAAAGCATTTTCTTAATTTGTCTGTGACCCAAGGGAATTAAAGGAAATTTGGTAAGCTCAGATGCCAAGTTTTGGATGTTGTTTGAAAACATGAGATATTGAAATAATGCATGCAGAGGTATATTCTATCTTGTGTATTTCTATGCTTACTTGGGGTACTGGGGAGAATCCCCGTTTTCCCCTCATCTCGCAGCTCATTTCTTGTTGATATGAAGTATGAACATACGTGTTTATGAGGGCTGCCAAGCCTTTCTATATCAATAATGTTGCCTAATTATTATGCTTGCTTCCTTGTCTTTCGGTCATGCAGCCTCCTTTTGTTGGTGGGAACAGGGACAAAATTCAACAGAAGATAGTTAAGGATAAGATCAAGCTGCCGTCATTTTTGACAAGTGAAGCGCACACCCTGTTGAAAGGGGTAAATTTTATACCCATCTTCTATTTATGTCTTAAACAGTGTTTTAGCATAGGGCTTGAATTTTGGTTTTGGTTTGCACCAAAATAAAAGAAATGAATGAAATAAAATAAAAGGATAAGGTAAGAAGAAAATGTTGGCTCTGGCATATTGTTCTTTAATTGTCCAGATTAAGATTTAAAAACACCCAATTCTTTATTTGATGATCTTGCGGTGATATCAGCCTTGAATTGGTGCTGAGTTTTGGGTTGGGGGAAGGAGGGGGTGGTCTGTGAGGTACTAATTATGATGCTCATTACTAACTAAAAGAGCTAAGTGAACTTGTTTGGTTTTGTTTTAGCTCCTCAACAAGAATGCCAGCAAACGCCTAGGAAGTGGACCTTTGGGAAGTGAAGAGATTAAGCGACACAAGTGGTTCAAGCCAATCAACTGGAAGAAATTGGATGCAAGGGAGATCCAACCCGGTTTCCGTCCAGATGTAGCTGGGAAGCACTGCATTGCTAACTTTGACAAGTGTTGGACTGACATGACATTGTCGGATTCCCCAGCTGCTAGCCCTAAGATGAATACGAATCCCTTTGTGAACTTCACTTATGTAAGGCCTGCGGCCTCTTTCCTTCAACAAAGCAGCCCCTTGTACTAGCATAGCATACATCGGCGCTTTATCTCCCACGATATGTGGTCTTGAGTTTGAAGTGGTTTATTTAGGAAGCCTCTAGGTGTCATTTTGTGAGTTGTAGCTGCAAAGAAAGCTCTGCCTATGTACAGAAGCCATTTCTTCTGCAGAAGCCAAAAGGCATCAAAGTGGATAATATTCTCTGTGTAGTCTTTTTGAAATTTTTAACTCAAACTACGTTGAATGAGAAGCTAGAAGAGCTACTGCCAGAGTTCCTAGTATGTTCTGATTTTATTTTTTCGACAGTAAATTAAAGGTCTTGTTTTCTTTTCGTATATTTAGCTATGCGGGCTAAAAAACAAAATTGATTGGAATTTTATAGAATGAAAAGGTATGCATTTGCCCCTCGAAGCTATGAGTTTTTCCCGTCATGGGTAAGCCCAAAATCGTCTTATTCAACGAAGGGAAGAACAAAACCTTAGGCCCGTTATCAGCTGCTGAATATACTTGGCAGGGAAATGGGGCTGTATCTTTGTCCACGAATTTCCTTCTCAGTGGATAAATTTGTGTATGGCATGTGGCAAAAGATCAGCCTTTGCTGACATGAGCTGGTTTTCTTGAGGGCAGAGCTGAGCTCATTACATTAGAGGTCACTCCCCGCTGAAGAAGCAGTATGGCTTCCCTGATATCACCTATGACACCTGCACTTCAGCAGAATCCTAAAACTATTTGCTTTTCTGCTTTCAAGCCTACTTTGCATCACGGTACACCTTCTTTCACTGACCGTTTGAGAAGTAACCCAGGCAGGTGTAAAGCATTTTTCGGCAACATTCCAGATGATTTATTGGAGAACACTCTTCAACTGGACCAATTCCCAGCTTTTCAATCTGGGTTGGTGCAATTTCAGAGTGTTACTGAGGAACTGTCAGATACGCAAAAATGGGGTCTTCTGGTTTTTGCTGGGGCGGCATGGATTTATTTAACTGCAAGGCCTGGTATTCTCATAGGCGCCATCGATGCATACCTTCTTGCTCCTCTGCAACTTGGTTTGGACAGTTTGGCTGGAAGGAGGAATTTGAAGAGGAGTGATTTTCTGGTTGGGGATAAATTGGGAGAAGGTTCGTTTGGTGTTGTCTATTCTGGAGTGGTTGTTCCAAGGAATGCAACTGTAGAGGAGAAGGTTCCGAAGAGGGGAACTGGAAGAGCACTACAGTTGGATGAGAGGTTCAAAGAAAAGGTCATACTAAAAAAGGTAAGTTCTTTTATTCTTTATATAAAAGAATACAAGTATACAACTGCCGTCCCTTCTGTATCACTGGTATACATTCTTAGAACATTCAATGAGTTTTAATTCTTAAAGAGGAAAATGTAATCAAAAGATGAGTTCTCACTCTTATACCAGCCCTCCTCCTTGCGTATGAATTATCAACTTTGTAATTCATTTTCTGGAATGTGTGGAAGTGATGGTGATATTAATGGGAATATGCAGGTAAAGGTTGGAATCACAGGGGCAGAACAATTCGGTGAATTTGAGGAGTGGTTTAATTACAGGCTATCAAGAGCAGCTCCTGAAACATGTGCCAAGTTCCTTGGAAGTTTTGTTGCTGATCAAACGAGTTCCCAGTTTACAAAGGGTGGAAAATGGCTTGTTTGGAAATTTGAGGTACTCACCTAGCTGGAAATCTTCCAAGAACTTTGAAAAATTAAATCAAAAGTATTTTCTATATTTAACTTCCCTAATATGATGCTAGTTCTTTACATATGAGTTTGGATGGAATGGATTTTTGCAGTTTCATTTGTTTAATTCGGAACTTTGGTCCAAATCAATCTTGCTGCACACAGATTTGTTTACAGTTCTAAATTCATTTAATGATACAACTGTTGTCCCATGCACCAATTGTAGGGAGATCGAACCCTTGCTGATTACATGAAAGATCGTAACTTCCCTTTTAACTTAGAGTCTGTCATGTTTGGGCGTGTCTTGCAAGGAGTTGATTCTGTTAAACGAAGTGCATTGATCATCAAGCAAGTAATGCGCCAGATTATTACTTCACTTAAGAAAATCCATGATACTGGGATTGTTCACAGGGACGTAAAGCCAGCCAATTTAGTGGTGACAAAGAAGGGACAAATTAAGCTCATAGATTTTGGGGCGGCCACTGACCTCCGGATTGGCAAGAACTACATACCTGACCAAAGTCTGCTTGATCCGGACTATTGTCCACCAGAGCTATTTGTGCTCCCAGAGGAGACACCAAGTCCTCCACCTGAGCCGGTTGCTGCCCTTCTTTCTCCAGTTATATGGCAGGTACTGTACCATCTAATCTCTTCTCCAAATATGAAACCAAATGTATCAAATTCTCACTTTCCTTCGCTAATTCTTATCTAATCTGAAAGTTTGCCTTTTCCATGTGCACATCTATTTATCAAATGCTGATTGGGTTCTAATCTGATTTGTTAGCCAGGCTTTATATGATCACTTCACCCTGCTCACAGACTTGGTCGTTTAACTGTAGTTTTCTAGTATGCTGAAATGAAATTTGCAACTATTGCTGCAGTTAAACAGTCCTGATCTATTTGATACGTACTCTGCTGGGATTGTTCTCCTGCAAATGGCAATACCAAGCTTAAGGCCTGTATCAGGCTTAAAGAATTTCAATACAGAAATAAAGAAAGCTAGATATGACTTGAATAAATGGAGGGAGAGCACTCGATTGAGGCCTGACTTGACAATTCTTGAACTTGACTCGGGTAGAGGGTGGGATCTAGCTACAAAATTGATTTCAGAGAGAGGTTATCTTGGAAGGGGACGTTTATCAGCTGCTGCTGCTCTAAGGCATCCTTATTTCTTGTTGGGCGGTGATCAGGCAGCTGCAGTTCTTTCAAAGTTTAGCTTAACCAAATAGATACCTTCCTGGTGATGTGAGTCCATATTCTGCTCTCATAAATTTTCCATTTTCATTTCTTTGTTTTTATTTTTTATTTTTCTTGGCATGACAAAAAATCGGGCCTCTCATATACAGCACTGGAGCCTATCTGACGGGTGGAACGTAGTGAATCATCCAACACTAAAATTTCAACTAATTAATGAAATAAAATTGTATATGTGCTGTTCACCATCCATTTATCTTCTTGTTTATTGAAGGGTTGAGGCCTATGTACATGTTCCTGCGGCTCGGATGAGTATTTTTGTTTATATCGCTACGGCTATAAACACTTTCTTGTTCCTATTAACAAAACACCCCCTTTTTCTTTGCTCTTCTGGAACCGGTACAGAAACGGGTGTTTTTTTTTTACGGTGTTTACCTTAGTTACAGGAGGGTTTCAGGGAAGACCTATGTGGGGCGCCTTTTGGGTGTGGGATGCTCGTTTAACCTCTGTATTCATCTCGTTCTCTCCTAAAACTGAGAAAATTTATTTCATGGTTCCTCTTATTCAGACCTTGTACCTCATCTGTCTCGATCATTATATTGCTCTCATTGCATGATAAAAGTCCCGAGCGAGTACTCTTCTAAACAATCCAAGTTATGATACCAAACTGTCGCATCCTGTTTCCTTTTGATTTGATGATGAGAATACGGAAGAGGCTCGCCACTGTGAACTGCTTGTTTACTATTTCGTGAGCATTGCTGTTTCTGCACCCAATGGCCAAGGTAATTGACTTGTTATTCTATGCACATAGCTCTCTCATTTTTGTGTGGCACTTGAGCTATAAGAACAGCCAAAAGGCCAAAGTTCCATTCATTGATTTTTCGTTATGGTAGAGGTTTCTTTTTCAAAAATCAAAATGTTTCTTGTCTCTCTGCAATAAAATTTGCTAATTCCAGTTGCTGCTAATCTTGTTAGTTTGATCTATAAATTTCACGGCAACCATAAGTGCCAAAGTGAAAATCAATTTATTCACGAGGCCTACGTACCATGCCTTTTTGTGGTCTACAATACCATGCCTGGGTGAGAAATTTAAATACCAATGGGCATTGAATCAATCACTTGAATGTTTACTACGTGAATTAGAAGCCTGCTTGCCATTCCTCTGGTCATGGAGAAGTGCACGAACAAGGTTCAACAGATAATATGACTTCTGCTTTACAGCAATTATAATCGGCGGAGGGTAAAAAAGATTCATACCAAAAGCACAAAGTCTTTCTTTAATGATGTTGCAAGAAATTGAACTAGATAAAGTAGATGTCTTATGCTTAATGGAAAAGGCGTTTGATGTCTCATTTACTCCAAAATCTTATTTATGCAGAACTTGTGGTTTTTTATTTAGGCAAAACTTAACTAGCCTGTGATCACATCGTGTTCACTGGACATGACAGATGCAATTACACAGCTAGAGACATATTGGAGACAATTTGCAAACAGAGAAGAACACAAGTATTAAGCTATTTTTCTGACAAATTTAGTGGAAATTAATTTATAATGGTTTCTATGCAACTTTTCTAAGGCTGGAAACAATCATCAATCCAAGCTACTTAACGATCCCTGTGTCCATTTGCCTCAACTAATACAATTCATAGAAGACAAGGCGGATAGACATTAATCTGTCAGATTAAAGAGCATCTTAGAAACGGTGGTAACTATAACGACTGGGCATAAAATGCCATTCATTAGCCCCGGAATCGCACAACTGGTGGGTGAAAAGCCTGTTGCTGTTAAGGTTGCGGAAAGAGGGTCGCCATATCCAGCACCGAAAAACCAAGCCAGAACCAGACGAACTTCACCCAAACCATTATGCAGTCCCATGCATGCCTATATGATGAGTTCACTACCAACGTGGCGCATGGTAGTGACAGCAATTCCATACAGAATCCTCCTTCCAAGTCTCTCTTTTAACCAACCAAAGAAGACAGATGATCTTCACGAGCGATCCTACCATGGGTAATATTTTTCATGTTTTAGACGCCGCAGATTAACGAATGTTAACATGTGGAATGGTTTGTTGGTTCTTGATCATTTTTAAGCTTTAGATGTTGCAGAATGAAAGCCAGAATATGTTTTTGATACTAGTTACTAGAATTGGAGGAAGTGGATGCCTAATACAAGGAGTGGCAAGGAAGATCTTTGTAACAGACAATTTGAACTGAAAAAACCAACGGTGGAAGACGTAAAATTGCCTGGCAGATAATACAATAACAGCTTGTGAAATACAAATTTCTTTCTTAAAGCCATTCAATTTATTTAACAGCGCCATCATTTTTGGGGTTACTATAAAACAAGGGTGTTATCATGACTACTGTACTTCTTCCCTTTTCTGTTGTGAGTGTTTAGGTACTTTCACAAATCATCATGGTAGAAGAAGGCCTCTAAAGGATTCTTCTTCTTGCAGCCCCATTTGCATTTCCACGAACACATGGAATTGAAGATTGCGACTCGTGTTGAATGGAGGGAAATGATGTTTGACGTGGAAGGAGATTTTGATAGAACAATCGCATATCCATCATCCATGTAGTCAGTCCCATCAGGGAAAATCTGCCACAGAAGACTCCCAGCTCCACTCCCACCTCTCTTGGTTGAGTTCAAGAGCGTCTTGTACACTGTGTTAATCATCGTGTCACGGAATGATGAGTTGTAACCAGGGTCTTTTGAAGAAACACCAAACTCCGCGAACACAACTGGCATTCCCAGATATCTCTCAGCATCCTCTATGTGAGCTTCCATCCATGACTTGATGAATTGGATATGAGAATCCGAGATTGTTTGCGAAATCCTTCATCAATAGATTTAATTATTTGTTTAGATCCTAAATGAGAAAAGGTAATTTGCATCTAAAGTTAAAAGAGGCCACAGTCCCAACAATGATGCGCTCAGAAATAGTGCACAATTTAATATGCCAGTTTTTGGTCATTGTTGATGCAGCGAGTACTTACCAGGAGTCTGCATAAATGTGAACAGAAGAAAAATCAACACCAAGAACCTGATGGTTCCTGATAAAGTCAGTTCCAACTTGTGTAGCATATGAATTCGGATTGAACTGGGCCCTATCAGGTGCCGATGGACCGTAAAATCCCTCCAATCCAATCTCTACCAGGTGCTTTGCATCCATGCTCTTCACATATACTGCCATGTCTGTTATCCATGACTATAAAAAAAACAATAACATTCAATTGCTTTAGAAAATGATGGCACAAAGCACTACCAGCTATCAGAATATCTTGTATAGGATTAATGTAAAATCAAGTGTTGATGAACAACAAACCTGCAGTTTATCACCAGAGGGATCTGAGGTGCACCGAGGTTCATTCATCAACTCCCAGGCAAATATTGTAGGGTCATCCTTGTAGGTTATGTTCGTGAGTGTATTGACTCTATTCAGTACCGCCTGCATTCAATGAATAAAGAAACTGTAAGACCAAATGTCAATGGATTATTTTCCGAGTTCGATGTCAGAGCGCACAAAGACAGGGACAGCAGTATGAAAGTTGCCTTGACATGAGCCTTATAGTAGCTTCTGAGTGTTGGATGAGAGAAGAAATCATCATCAGATGTCAAATTAAGGCCAGTAGCTTTTCCCCATTTAACATACTGTGCTTTTCCACCATATGCATCCCAGTTGTTAGTCAACGATAATATGAGCCTGATCTTGTACTTCTTTGCTTCACTCACCACAAAATCCAAGGCCAGCTCAAAAAAAAAAATAAAATCATGAGACGTGAAGAACGCAAATTAAAATAACGTTGGCAGCCTAGCTATCAGTGGCCTAGGGAGGTTGCTTCTGTTATAAGCCCAAAAACTAGGCAACAGTACCTTGAAAACATCTTCATCATAAACACCAGGAGATTTCTGAAGAGCTCTCCATTGGCCATCATTAAAAGCCCAAGTCCTACAAACTGTTAGACCAACTGAGGATGCTTGTTGGAAAACCTCAGTGATTTTTCCTCTTGTAGATTGATCAGCAGCAAAAACCATCAACCAGTATGTGTTAAATCCATTGACATAGAAAGGTTGGTCATTGATCACAAACTGGTTTCCTTTTCTGGCCACCATTTGCCATTCATCTTCTCCCACACCATTCAACTCATAGGCCCTGAACATTTGAATAATCAGAGTAATAAACGTGACAATCTCATTTTACAGAAAATTAAATGAAATACAGTCCATGCTTATGGTTACCCTTGACTTGAGCTGGAAGATGGCAAATGATTGTCTACTTCCTCCACTGTTGTATCCCATTGGTCACCATCCATAACACCAAAGCTGCTGCATTTTAAACATTTATTAAGAAGAATAAAAATGGATACGAAAAATATGATCTTGAACCCAAATATCCTCTTGTGGGTATTCATGGTATTGAGTCAGCAAGCCCAGTGTTGCACACTCCTCTTCCTTGGACCACATATTTATATGCAAATTTATCATCTAAGTCTGTCTTATACTGTGTGGCAGAAACTGTGATATGCAAGAAGAGTGTTGAAGAGGGGATCAACAATCTAGCTTTAAAGCCAAGAAAATTTCAATTCTTGCACTTTCTCAGCCATTTTCTTCTCTTCCAAACACAGATACACAAGTCTATGTGCATACTTGGATAAGGCTCAAGGTATGACTCCTAAGGTAAGTCTGGAGGGTCCTACAAGAAAACGAGGCCCCTAAAAACCACGTAACTTTTTAGTTCAGATGTCACCGACCTTACTTCAAGGTCACTGCATCTCTTGGAGGCTATGGCGCTGGTAAGCAGTAAGCATAGATATATAGACAAACACATGAAAGAATATATCTATAGATAGAAAGACAATGTACAGAGATTGATAAACATCATTTCTCTGCGGAAAGCAATCGGGAGAAGTAGAGGGGAGCTGATAAGAAGGTAAGCAATAGTAAACTGATCTGTTGCAAACTTTACTTAATGCTTTGTGACGCATCGGGGAGCACCTATGCTCTACGTGGCAAACCCTAGATTAATCCTCATTTTTTTTAGATTAACGTGGGTGTCCGGACCAATTTTCGCACACCACGACTAATCCCACGAACCCTGAAGTTAACGACCATATAAGCCTTCAGTGGCCATTATATGAGCAACTAAACACTCGAACCTGAGATCACAAACAAAAAGAACAAATTTTTTAATCCCAAATCCTTACCACTTGGCCATCGTTAATCCCCATTTTAACTTGCCTGCAAATGGCATTCTTTGACTCGATTGTCCTCTCAAAAACCCCGCCTGCTTCATCCACCATCACATGATTTATTATTTCTGTTCTGCTTTAGGGTCTTATCTGTCTTCTATATTAGCCTTTTGAACAAACAATTTTTAATATTCTTGTTTTTAATAAGTATTTTTCTTCATAATCAAACTTATATTTTTATTTTTATAAAGGTATAACAATATTTTAACTAATCGACCAACACTTTATTGCTAATATTTTTATTATTTGATGCCCTTAAATGTATTTCTAATACAATTAATTAATTTTCATAATACATTAACTTTTAAATTGAAGTATATTATTTCTTACTTCTTTAAATAAAAGAATCTCTAAGACATTAATTATTTCATTTTCCTTGAATATTCACTTAGTTTCCTAATTAAACATGCCACTGAAGTGATAATTAACACAAACGTATTAAACAATTTCGAACTCATTAAAACATGTGCATTATCCAAATCAAGAAAATGAAATTGAAAAATTGGTACTGTTCATGAATTTTCTTTTCAGATCACAAGAAAAAAAATCATAAATATTTTTATTTGGTCCTTTTAAAACTAATAAATCAAGAGAAATGAGATAATATCGATGGGCAGCACAACAATGGCTACCAGCATGGAAGAAACGAATAAGATACAAGATTTCACAATCAAGGAAAAAAATTAATTAGAAAAAAAGGCCCATAAAAAATAATTCAAATCCACTCGAGTTAATCTGTTAAACCTGTAATCTGGATCATAATATTAGAATAAATTCATAAAAAAATATATAAATAATTATGAAGCCTCATTTCCAATATATCTAGTACTAAAAACTTAAATCGAGAAAAGAAAAAAACTAAATCCATAAAACTAGTATATAACCTAACATAATTTTTTTTAAAAAAAATAACTACAAAACACAACTCTTAAAATGATATAATATTAAAAGATAAAATTAAAAATAAAACTTAAATAAAAAAATATTAGGTTGTTAAAGGGTTATATTAAAAAATAACCATAACAAAACACTATTATAATAAAAAATATTTTATGAGAATAACTATATTGATTTACCCATATACCTTTCAGTGTTTTATTAGCTAGTCATGGTGTCTATACGATATGGTAAACTGTTTTGATAATCAAGTATCATGATGGGGCAAGTGCAAATACAATTAGGAAGAAAAAAATAATATTTAAGGATTTCAAAAAACAAGGTGAGAAAGGGAGGAAGAAATTTGAGAAGACTAATGATAAAAATAGTTCTTAAGGTTAACAAATTATTGGTGGTAAAATTAGTTCATCAATAACAATAGTATAATCTTAAATTTCCTTCACATTATCAATTTTTCAAACACATTCTTTATCATTTCTACATCATTTCTTTATTTTTTCTTTTTTCCCACTTCATATACCATATTCAATTTTGTTTCAATAACAATTATCAAATCTAATGCAATTTAAAGAAATAAATTATATAATTAAAATAGATAAAGTGCATAAACACATACATGTAACTCTTTTTATTGAGCATACTTCTGTTGCTATAAAAGATATCACTTACCTCTTCTAAATCTAAAAATAATACCATAAGTTAATATTTTTATCATTTCATAACATACTATTATTCTTTTAACTCATATCCTACTATACAATTTATCTTCAAAGTTTTATTTATTATTTTCTCCAACTAGCTCAAAGTATAATAAATACTTCTCACATATAACTTGTAATTTAACCTTTTCTTATTATATCAATTCTCAAATAATCATATTCAATTACTACATTTTCAATTATCTCTCTTATGTTGTATATATTTTCAGCTATGAACTCTTTAACTCACATCTTACTGTACAATTCATCTTCAAAGTTTTGTTTATTATTTTCTCCAACTAGCCCCAAGTATAATAGATACTTCTCATATATAACTTATCATTTAACCTTTCTTTATTATATTAACTCTCAAATAATCAAATTCAATTACTACTTCATTTTCAATTCTCCCTCTTATTTTATATGCATATTCAACCATAAATCCCTTTTCTTTTCTTTTTCTTTCTAACGTTTTTTTTAAAGTTTATTATAATTTAAATTATAATTTCTACATTACAAAACTATTATTTAAATACAACAAACTCACTTATATGTTTTTATGAAAACTTCATTCCAATACTTAAATGAACAAACATTTCAGTATATTAATTAAAATTGATAACATGATTTAATATCCTTTCAATTTTTTAAAACTTATACTTTACACTAATTCTTTACAATATCAACTCATAAACATCAAAATAATACTTCTTTATATTTTTCTATACTTGGTTGGCCACCTCCACTCAAATCCTCGTCATGTTTTCTTCTTAATAACACTAATTTCACTTTTATAATATTTTTTTTATTACGTGTTTTAACATTTCTAATACTAGTTTACAAAGCTATTAAATTTTCAATCACGAACCCTAATTCATATAATTAAGAATTTCATCAAAATCAATTAAATTTCTTTATGACTTGTTCAAATGAGCTTAAACCACCTTACCTAACAATATTCTACTCTCCAAATGCTAGCCAAAAGCAACTTCCACAAGTTTTCCTCTTCTTTCGTCACTTTCTGTCTTGCTTCACTTTCTGTCTCTGAAACCTTAATTTCTCTTTCTTAATCTCACTTAATCAATTCTTAGATATGGTTTTTCTAAGAGATGATGTAGATATTGGCATGATCTACAAAATTTTTCTTTTTTTCTCACAAATTTCTTTTTTTCTTTTCTTCCTGAAACAATTGGTCACCACACACACACATATATATAATCAACAATTTGTTTTACTTCATAAAATTTTCTAGATCCTAATGTCTATTTATACCAAATATATTCCAAGCAATATTGAAATTCATTAAAATTTATTCTATAATATTTATTAGACGTCCAACTATAATACTAATAAATCTCATTAGTCTTCGTCCAAATAATAAGCTATATTTTTCTGTATTTATAGTCTATATCTAAACATCCAACTATGATATCATTAAATATAATTAGTCTCCATTCAAACAACATACTATATGTATATCCATAATATATATTCAAATATTCAATTATAACACCGTTAAATATAACTAGTCTCCATCCAAACAACAAATTATATATATATATAACATGTTATAGCCTTCGTCTAAACAATAGGCTATTTAACTTGTTATTAGATCAATTGTTCTAGTCAATTAAAAACATATGACCATTAATGCCATTGTGATTAATCACAATCACAATATTAATATCATTATTATTGTTATTCACTAACACAATAATTATCTTTATTGTTGCAGTTTTTTATAAACTCAATATTTATTTTTATTGTTGTAGTTAATTTCTATTATAAATTAATTTTTACCATTGTAGTCAATTATAATTATCTACTAGTTACTGCTATTGTGGTATTTTATAATCATTTGCTAGTTACCGTTGCAGTTTATTACAATTATCTACTAATTATTTTCATTATAGTTTTTATAACTCACACGTAATATTATCACTTTTACGATTAATTACAAAACATAAATAACTTTAAAATTTTATACAACACAATTAAATCACTATACATTTATATTTATTTTCTAAATATCTCAAAATTAACCACTAACTTTTTGAGTAATCCAAATAACATCTATCAATTATCATTTCTTCCTTAACTTATTTTAAGCATGTTTATTCCAATGAAAAAACACAACCCCCAAACCCAATTAGCCAACTCACATTCAACATGTAAACCACATCGAAATACCTTCCCAAATATAATTTACTCACACCAACCATTTTAATAGCTAAACAATACTACAATTTTACCCCAAATCTCACCATTTCCATACATACAATTTTCCAACACATACATCGCAACATGCCTAACATCCATTACATCAAACATTCTATTTTATTTTCTCACACACAATTTGTAAACTATTTCTTTCTACACATGGCTGGCCCACCAGGAACAAAATTTTTTATGTTTTCCCTTCAATTAAATCATTATTTCTACCTCATTCCTTCCCACACAAACTATACCATAATTTTATACAGTTTTCTGTACACTAACCCATCAAGATTCTTCCCACGAATTCATAACTACACTCTTCCATTTCTTGACTATTTTTTGACCATGTCTTATATATGCACGTTGCCTAATTACACATTTCCATACTATTTAAACCAATTTCTATGGTTCCTTGTTACATTCAAGTGGTCCGCTCTACGTGTGGATTCCCCCTTGATTTATTTCAATTTTCTTTTATAATTGGATGATTTATATGATTCTTTTTTATTAGTGGATTAACATTTTATATATCAATTTATTTATTTATCTCGTATGAAATTTAAGTTAATTTATAGGATAATCATCTCAAATCACAATAATTTTTTAGTTCTCAATTAAAAATTACTTCATCTAATATTGATTTATCACTTGTTGGATTGAAGGTTGACAATAATAGCGTGCAAAGATCAGAAAATAGGGTACTAAGAGGTTTGATCTAAGTGATAGAAGAGACTTGTCTCTTTTCACTGTATCTGGGTTCAAGTCCTAACGTGTATGTCTGTCATCTTCACGGTGTCTTATATATCTATTGAATTTGTAGGGTATTCAGCAGACTGTGATGATTAATCATGATATACGCAAACTCGCCAAACACTTCATATAAATAAAAAAAATTAAAAAATAGACCATCAATCAATCAGTGTTGTTTACACTAGGAATAAAAATTAACCATCAAAGGTGAAAAAAGACTTTCACACCGACAATAAATAAAACAAAACACTGCATGGCTGATCAGAGGGTGGACACCGCAGATCTGAGATAATTTTTTAGGGGCGCTAAAACTAGGATAAGTTCTTAGGATGGGGCTAAAACTTAATTTTTGCTTTTTTAGGCCCCTATCTCTACCCCCTAAAAAATGAATTCTTCATAAATAATGATGACTACGACGGTTAGTGGTAGACAAGTATAGCAAGTAATGTAATTTAATAGATTTAATATAAAAAATAAGTAGTACTAGATTTTTCTTAAAAATATTTTTAAAACACAAAATTAACGACTTTGTTTTTATATCTTTAAAATAATTTTTTCTATATTTTAAATTGATAATTTTTAATATTTTTAGATTTTTTTAATATATTAATATGAAAAATAATTTTTTTATTATAATATATATATATATATTAAAAATAATACTTTGAAAAATAATTCCACGTCGCAACCGAACACCTGTACCTCAATTTTTATTTTTTATTTTTCCGATAATCACGTATAGAAAAATGGTACGATGACAGTTAATAGGCAGCTAGATAATGCACCGAACGCGTTGAAACGGCCTCCTTTGAACCCGTTTGCTGATCTGTCTTCCAACCAAACTTGCATGGCAAATACTGTAATTAACACCACCTCTAAGGATAGTCACGTCATTTTATTCTAATCAGTCCAGCTCCAAATGGGACACGGAAGCGCCGTTCGGGGAAACTTCAAAATCAGTCCCCAAACTATCTTCTAGTTTCAATTTAGTTCTCAAACAAGATATTCTTACAGTCAAGTCCCTTTTTTGATGAATTCAAAATCAAATCCCCTCTCCCTGCCCAAATCAAGCTCATAGCGAATCATTAATTTAAATATAGAATAGTCAAACAGTAAGTGCACAATTTTTTTAAGGAGGAAGTACCGGAAAAGTTATTCTACTGAGTAGTTCTTCAAGAATCCAAATCTACAGGGTTTTTTTTTATCGACACAATAACTTACATAATTGGTCAACAGATTGGATTTTATTAGGTTTCCTAAATTTAATTGGTTTCTTTTCATAACTAGTAATTGATTTTTTATTATTCGATAGTGTAATAAGTTGATTTTTAAAATATTTTTTATTTTCAAATTTTATTTTTAATATTAACATATAAAAAATAAAAATAACTACAACAATAATGATTTTACCATAAAAATAAACATTACCTTCAAGCGAGCACAAGTTTATTTATGTGATGTTTGTTTTTGCTTTTAAAATAATTAATTTTTTTTTTATTTTTTACTTTAAATTAATATTTTTTTATCATGAAATAATATGAAAATAATTGTTAAAACATAAAAAATATTTCTTTAATATTTTTTAAAATAATAAATATTTTAAAAATTAATTACAACCACCACGTATTTTCGTACAAAATTTTATTAATATAGTTATTTTAAAAAATATTGTTTTCCTTTGCTTTTTGGCTTCGCCACCTTCTTACTCTATATTTCAAGCGATCTGTCCGATTTGACCCAGCCAGTTCATTTCTCTTTCAGATTGATTCCATCTAAAAGGTAAGCCCTCACCTTCACCTTTATTTAATATAATCTCCATTGTTTTGTTCCCCTTGAGCACCAGAAAAATGGCCTTGCATTCTCTGTTTTCCTCTCTATACAAACCCATTGTTATCAGCAGTGCTTCCCTCCCTTCATTGTCTTTGGGTTTCTAATGCTGGATTCCTTGCTTTCTTTTATCAAGTTCTTGGCTAGTTTTTCTTGTTTTCAGACTGGGTTTTTGGTGTTTGTTTAGCTATTCCTTGATCCGGTCGCCTAAAGGTTTGAGCTTGATTTGAGTGCTTAAGCATCCCAGATCTCTACTTTATCCTTATCAAGCTTCAGTTTTGAGCTAACTTTGTTTCTGTTTTGGGTGTTTAACTTCGTGGAGGGACTTCTTAGCTTTTTTTTGTTGAGGTTTTGAGGCCCTGAGAAGCATGGATAAGTGTTTCTGTGTTTCCTTTTTTCTTTCTCTTTGCTTGTTATCTTCTGTTCAAGTTATTTTTGCTGCAAATTATGTTCCCACCGAGAAAATCCTCCTAGATTGTGGGGCAAATTCCGATCAACCCGATTCAGATGGTCGGGATTGGACCTCTGATAGGGGTTCTTCATTTTTGTCTTCGTCTACAAATTCATCCACTGCCACTGCTTCCACTCAAGACCCTTCTGTTCCCCAAGTTCCGTATCTAACAGCACGTATTTTTCGGTCTAGTTTTACCTATAGTTTCCCTGTGGTTTCTGGTCGTAAATTCATTCGTTTGTATTTCTATCCTTCCTCATATAGTGGGCTTAATGCTTCCAATGCTCTCTTTTCTGTTACTTCTGGGTCTTATACACTTCTTAGCAATTTTAGTGTTGCTCAAACCGCAGAAGCTTTGAATTATGTTTCGATTATGAAGGAGTATTTGGTCAATGTGGATGGTGATACATTGAACATAACTTTCAGTCCGTCTTCAAATCCTTCGAGTGCTTATGCATTTGTAAATGGAATTGAAATCGTGTCGATGCCGGACATTTATAGCGATGTTGATGGGGTGATGATTGTCGGCCAGGTTGCCCCGTTTACCATTGACAATACTACTGCCCTTGAGAATGTCTATAGGTTAAATGTGGGAGGTAATAGCATTACACCCTCTGCCGATACAGGTCTATTTCGGTCGTGGTCTGATGATCAGATGTATCTTTACGGGGCAGCGTATGGTCTTCCACTGAGTGCTGATCCAAATATGACAATCAGATATCCTGCAGGGATGTCCTCTTATGTAGCCCCAAGTGACGTGTATGCTACTGCTAGAACCATGGGAACAGATCCTCGCATCAACATGAATTACAATTTGACTTGGGTTTTTAGCGTGGATTCCAATTTCAATTATTTGGTTAGGCTACATTTCTGTGAGGTTTCGAATATAACCAAGGTTAACCAGCGCGTGTTTGACATCTTCCTCAATAATCAAACTGCTGAAGATGGAGCGGATGTGATTGCCTGGGCAGGGGGGAATGGGAACAATGGAGTTCCAGTCTATAAAGATTACGTGGTGCTAGTCCCTGGTGGACCTCCTCAGCAGGATATGTGGCTTGGTCTTCATCCTAATCGGAAGTCAAAGCCCCAGTATTATGATTCAATCTTAAATGGTGTGGAGATTTTCAAGTTAAGCAATCCAAATGATGGTAACCTTGCTGGACCAAATCCGATTCCTGCTCCTAAACAGGAGGAAATTGACCCTGTAAAGGCCAGACCAGGATCTGGGCCTGGTCAATCAAAGAGCCAAACAGCAATTATAGCTGGAGGTGTGAGTGGTGGAGTTGTTCTAGCTATTGTCATTGGTTTCTGTGTTCTTGCTGCATCACGTCGCCGCCATAGACATGGAAAGGAGCCGAGTTCAAGTGACGGGCCATCTGGGTGGCTTCCTCTTTCTCTTTATGGAAATTCACTTTCTGCTGGTTCGGCCAAGACAAATACTACAGGAAGTTACGCTTCCTCGCTGCCTTCAAACCTTTGCCGCCACTTCTCATTTGCCGAGATCAAGGCTGCCACCAAGAACTTTGATGAGGCTTTGCTCCTTGGGGTGGGAGGTTTTGGTAAAGTTTACAAGGGAGAAATTGATGGTGGAACAACTAAAGTTGCGATCAAGCGCGGTAATCCACTCTCTGAGCAAGGAGTGCATGAGTTCCAGACTGAGATTGAAATGCTCTCAAAACTTCGACACCGCCACCTTGTTTCATTGATTGGGTACTGTGAAGAGAATACTGAGATGATCCTTGTTTATGACCACATGGCCTACGGAACATTGCGTGAACATCTATACAAAACCCAAAAGCCCCCTCTGCCATGGAAGCAAAGACTTGAGATATGCATTGGGGCTGCTCGTGGTTTGCACTATCTCCACACTGGTGCAAAGTACACTATCATCCACCGTGATGTCAAGACAACAAACATTCTTTTGGATGAGAAGTGGGTTGCTAAGGTCTCTGATTTTGGGTTGTCAAAAACAGGCCCTACTTTGGATCACACTCATGTCAGCACTGTTGTCAAAGGTAGTTTCGGCTACCTGGATCCAGAGTACTTCAGGAGGCAGCAACTAACTGAAAAATCGGATGTTTACTCTTTTGGAGTTGTGCTTTATGAGATACTTTGTGCTCGACCAGCCTTGAACCCAACGCTGCCCAAGGAACAGGTGAGCCTGGCAGAATGGGCTGCTCATTGCCATAAGAAAGGCATTCTTGATCAGATTCTTGATCCCTATCTGAAGGGGAAGATTGCACCAGAATGCTTCAAAAAGTTTGCCGAGACTGCAATGAAGTGCGTCTCTGATCAAAGCATTGACAGGCCATCAATGGGTGACGTGCTCTGGAACCTAGAGTTTGCCTTGCAGCTACAAGAGAGTGCAGAGGACGGTGCCGAGGGTATTGTCGGAGCAGACGAGGAGGTGCCGTTCAAAGCTGCCTATAAAGGGAAGAAAGATCCCGATGCATCCCTTGGTTATGATGGTAATGTAACAGATTCAAGGAGCAGTGGAATCAGTATGAGCATAGGCGGTCGGAGCCTTGCCAGTGAAGAGTCTGATGGCTTAACTCCAAGCGCTGTTTTCTCACAGATCATGAACCCGAAGGGAAGATGAGATCATAAACAGGACTGGATTTGTTATCAAGTTTTCGGAAACCCAGTAAGGCAGTTTGCAATCTGCTGCCAATCACCAGGGGACTTGAATTTGGCTTTTTTCTTTAATTTTTTTCTTATCAAATTCATTTAGTTACCTGTTCACCTGGTTCTGATATGTTTTGATCAAATCAATTACTATAATTTGTATCTACAATTCACCTGAAGCGTGTGGTGTAACTTTTATTTGTATCTCTACAATCTATCTTCTCGCTTAGATTCTCAAGTGTCTGGATTTGGATGGATAGAACAACCGTCCATGTCTGACGATGCTTGTTTTCATGTGGTAGTTGTTAGCATGTGATGGTCTGGAGTGCCATCAAATCTGGTCCCTTACATGTGGTGGGGGCCGAGTTGATTGCTGTCATAACGAGGACAGGCCAGACTGTTCGGTTCAACGAATATTTGAATCAGCTGGCAAAAACGCGGGGAAAGTCATTGGCAGAGCTGGCACAGGATTTGTTGATTGATTGACTTTCATGAGTGAAGAATTTTGATAGAATATTATATTATTATTAGTCCTTAACGTGCAGGCTGAACCAATAACCAGAGAGCATATCCAGGGAGGCTTTAGTTTTCTATTCGACTCTGTTCCGGAGCGGCCACGTTCCAAAATTTTGTGGCATGATATCGCGACAATCATATAATTATTATTTTGCCCTTAAGAAAATCAACGCCTTGGTGGTGGAGGGAGGAAGATCTTCCTCTAAGGGCCATGTCCATTAGATATTATAAAATTAATTAGAGGCAACTTGATATTTTTACCTTTTAAATATACAATATTGCCCTAAAAAAAATTATTTTAAAAAGTTACATGGAGGCAGTTCTGTTTTTTCTTTAATATATATTACCTTCACATGCAAAAATTATTTACCTTATATAAAAAGATTTTTTCATGCTAGTTTTTTTTTTCAATAAACATAGATAATGAATTAGTCTTTTAAATAAAATAAATATTATTAAAAAAATTATTAATATACATGGTGTTACCTCACTATTAAACACCACTTTCTATCTCTTTTCATTAGTATCGTTTGTATGTGAGGCAATGTGATGTTTAAGTTTCAATTAACTTTTCTTTTCTTTTCTCTCTTTGACTCGTTTCCCTTGTCAAAATATAAAGATGTTATTTAATTTTTTTATTCTAATCTCATCCTCATCTTGTAATTGTATTTTTTTTTGTTTTTTAATCTTTTTTTATGAAGTTTTTCTTCAATTTCACCCTTCATCATTTAGTTTCATTTAACTTTTTTTAACAAATTTGGTCCTTTTTTTAAATGTTATTTGTTTATTTTTTATTTTTCTAATAATTTTTTTAATTTCATCCTTAAACATTTGATATCAAATTATTTTTATATCAAATTTAGTCATCATTATTTTAATTGTAATTTTTTTAAAAATTGCATTTTTCTTTCTCAATCTCATCATTTTGTATCTTGTGTCTTTCTTTTTTAGGATTTGCCTACTATAGGATTGGTCTCAGATTCATAACTAGGATCATGAGTTTTGTACTCTAACATATGATGATAACTTTGATTTTTTAGGTTCTTTTTTAAAATTAAAATTTTTTTCATCCTTCAATAATTTATTTATTAGAGGTTAGTATGCTAGCTTTTTTTTTTCAATCTTTTTTTATGGGGTTATCACAATTATATGTTCACGGTTATAAGTTTAACGACTTAACTTAGGTTGACTTGGATTTTTTTTGTTTTTTTATTAATTTTATTTCAGTTTCACCCTTCAACATTGAATTGTTTAATAATTGAGCTTTATAGTTTTACTCAATTTGTTTTCAACGAAGTTACATCAATATCACAACCATGTTGCAAATTTGACATTTTAACTTGAATGGGTTTGAGTTGAGTTTTCTGCCCTTTTGCATTGTCAATTTTTTTTTCAGATTATTTATTGTTGTTGTGTTTTTTTTTGTTTATGTTATTTTAATTAGTCGAGTTTATTAAATATAATTAAGTCGATGACCTATTTTTTTAGAAACTTTTGTGTCACCTTAACATCTTTTTTTAGGTAGGAAAAAATTTAGGTAAGCTTGTCCAGTATAATATGAGCCTTTTATCTAGTTATCAACTTAATGATACAAGAAGCATTTTGAACGAGCATCATTTTACACTAGTTTTTAGGTTTTGTGTACAGAGAATAATTTGTTTCAAGTTAGATCTTAAATTTGTTAATTATATCCTGAATAATGTATATAAGATATAATGATAAAATGTAAATTCACTTAAACTAGCTTGTATTTGAATTTGAATATGAAATATAATCACTTAACTCGCAAGCCCTTCTAAGTTCTAACCCAATTATTAAAGGTTTCTAAATGACATTATGCATGAACTAAAAGTAAGCTTAGGTGTTACGTTTGTAGAGCCTATTTTTGAACTATATGCAACACATGATAATAGAAGTTCCAAAATAGCTAATGACATGATTAATGATGTTAGTGAAATCGACATAACCATATTATACAAGAAAAATTTAAGGGTGCTCACAGATCCGTAAAAAGGTTACGAATATGTTTGATGAAGTGGTTGCGACAACTTTTTATATAGAGCAAAATAGAAAATGCAGCAAAAACATGAAAAACATGCTTTTGTTATCTGTGTTTTTGTGCTATTAGGGATCATACCCAACAACAAATATAATTGTATCTTCTCTGTCAAATGAGACCTCCATCCATAATCTATTAGTTAGAAAACTTAAAAGTGTTAGAGAGATAAAGTTATAACATAAAAGGATATGTAATATAACTCTTGACAACTCTTTGAGTCCTTTTATTTTATTTGCTTTTTTGCATACTTAAATTGGCCCAAAAAACCTATAATAGAATGTGATGGTCAAATGAGAAAGAGTTAAGCTTTGTGGATGTTATTGCTTTCAAGACATTCTAAAGATTCCTCAAATAGTCAATAAATAGAGTTTGTATTAGTAGGCACTGGGTGATAAAATATGGAAATTGCTTCCATAATATCCTTTTCAAAGAAAAACCGTTAACTAAATTATTGAGAATTTATGTCACGATATTATGTAAAACAAGATTTAAAAAAAAAGAATTTTTATGAAAATATTAGTGAAATAACATAGTTTTAAAAAAATTGATGAAATAACATAATTTGTACATGTTGCGGTTGGAAAACATAATATTCATAATTGTTATTTAGAACTATGACATTTTAAAATAAAAGTGAAATGAGTTACACATTTTAAGGATAAGAGATGAGAGATTAAAGAAGAGAGAGAGAAAAAATAGAATAATGGATTATTGCCTAAAAGTGGTGGGATTTATATTTGATGGCAAGTGTGATCTACTCTAGTCTCCATTGGTAACCATCTTTAATATCATTAGATTTTTCTCATCAAGATTTTTTTAATGGTATTAGTGATATCATAATTAGAGATTCAGTGTTTTCAATCTATTATCCATCATTTTATGTATAACAGTGAATATTATTTGACCTTTTTTCCATTCTTCATTTACTTGGATATCCACATACCATTGGCTTAGTTTATTCAAGCCACTATAATGTATTAGGTAAATATAAAAAATAAAGAATATATAATTTTTATTTATTTTATTGAAGAAAAAAGGATCAATAAATTGAGCATGGTTAATATTTCACAAAGTAAATACAATGAGATGAAAACATGGTTGATGATATAATTTTCATTCATCATAGTTGCACTTTCTCTATCAATGTAAATTATTTGTTGCACTTCTTTGCGAACACTAGCTATTGGAAGGGTCTAAACCTAAAACAAGATTATTGTAACATCGTATACACTTGTTATATATGTTCTTAGAATTATTGCATCAACAAAAAGAAGGACAGTTTGATGTTGCAATACCTCACATTTTAAGAATTCTTTAACTCTAGCTGTTTGCTTAATAAAATAGTTATTAGACCTAAAAATATAATTTGTATTATAGTCATTACTAGTAATTCATGGACACCTTTCAATAAAGTATTACAAAGTTCTAAGACATTAGTGGTTATATTAATATAACGATGACCATTATCATATAAGAGTGCATGCTTCTATTTAGATTCTACTTCTAACTATTCTATTGTCATTATCTGACTCAATCATACCAAAATACAAAGTGTCAAGATCATATTTTAAAAGTTTTTGACACATCTTATACAATATTTTTTAATATGGTATTGAAGTTGCTAGCAAAGTATTATGAATAATAATGATGATATATATATATATATTTATATATATATATATAGTTCAAAAAAATATTCATGCTATGAAATTTTTTATTATCACATGTCTATTTAAAACAAAAATTTTATAGCAATTAAAAATTTATTATTTTCTTCATTGTAAGTGATATTATTGAAGGAATTGACAATAGCACCACCATAAAAGCATGGTATTCCAACATTACAGGATATTTTGTTTAATAACACAACAAATCTTAAACCTAACTTATCAATATCACAAATTAATCAATATATATAATTTCAAAAGAAGTTTATACAACAAGATCTTAAACGATAACATAACTAGTAACAACTCAAATCCATCAATTTTTTTTATCAACTCAACGGATGCATAATTAACATAACTTATACCTAATTTAAAAAAATCATTAATTAACATCAAAAACCCTAACCATAACAAAATCAACAACAACCTAAATTCATCAATTTTCTTCATAAATAAAAAAATTATCAAATCAAATTAATGTATTTTATAGCTCATGGAAATAATTTTAATCTAATTCATAAAAATCTTAAATTACCTTGTAAACTCTAACCATAAGCCCTAAAATATTCAAAATCTAAAATTAGCAAAAATACTATGAAATGGATAAAGGAGATGTAATATACCTTTAAATATTGAAAGGGGGTGGCAGCTCTAAATGGCAGTGACAGCCAAAATCAAAGAGAGATCTACAAGTGTGAGAGGAGAAGAATGCGGGGGCGAGAAATAGTATTGGGGTTGCAGTATGGGTGTTTCGTGGTGGGGAGAGGAAGATGGGCGGGGCAATGATGGTGGGAAAAAAAATAAAAAATAAGAAAAGAAAAGCAAGGGTTGAGGTTTTAATTTGATTGGAGTCACATGCAACTCACAGGTCATAGATGTTCTATGTGACTTGTTAAATTGTGTTATTTCTTTGGATATTTTTTATATTGTACTATTTATTTTTATTTTTTTAATATGCTATTTTTTTTTTTTAAAAAAAAAACTCGTTCAGAGTATTGGTCATATTTACATGGCAAGAGCTGAAATCCTACCAGATAGGTGAATGAAAGGAAAATATAGATGATCAGTCCTTCATATAACTTGCATCTTACAATTGTTGCATCAGCATGGAGCAAACATTGAAGGAGTGTCTTTCTTGGACAACTCCTTGTAAATTGGTGCAATCAGCCTACGATGATCACGCCATAATGGATTAAGGATTCACGAGCTACACTTGCTCAGAACTAAAAATCGATTAGCTTGTAAAATTGTCCCATGCACCCACCAAAGCAACATATCACACTACAAAAGCTGCAAAGAAGAGCTGAGCCTCTTTGCCTAGGTAAAAATAAGAGTAGACTTTTGGATGTTCCTGCTTATCTCTTATCGAAGCTCTTTGAATCAACTTTAGACATCTAGCTTATCACTGAAAAGGGTAGCAAGATATTGACAAAAATCAATCCTGCAATCTTTCCATCCCTACTTTCTCTTCTGACAGCTACTGATCCCAACTCTCTCGCTGGTGAAATCCCATGTAAAATCATCTGCATCGCGTCGATGCTGCCAGTATCAAGAACATTAGAACTCTTATTCTTTTTAATCATAGTAATGCGCGCTCCTGATTGTGTAACGGTAATTAGCTGTGGACAAGGCACGATCTAATCCTTTGAAGATAGCACATTGTATAGTTGTTAATTTTAGGATCTATATAATTTGTCGAGATTTGTATAAACGGTTTGAATATCCCTGTTAATAAAAGAAGAGGAAGAAGAAGAAGAAGATTCATATATGCAGAGAAAGAAATGTCCATTTTCCCGTTTGCAAAGCTTTCGATATGCATAAAATGTTACCTTAGCCAAGCTTAGTCCCATATCTGGTCATATTTAGACAGCCAAATAAAAAACATTTCCAAGTAGCTCTAGCGCACCAATATCCTGAAAAGATGCCAGCAATTTTATTTTAAAACAAAAAAACACTGAAGGGCATCCTTAATTTAGTGTTTTATATTGAGGAGGCAGACCCAATGGAACTGTAGCGCCTTTTCTTTCTATGCTCCTTTTTTTTTTGTCATTTCGACTCTCATGCATTGAATCAATTTGCAATGTCTTGATAGTTTGTATCTTTAAACTTGACAGAGGGTTCTCGAGATCTCAAAAATATATTTTTATATTAAAGGTTACATATTTTTTTATACAAAAAATTAAAACAACAGGAATTGAATTGAAACAACAAATAAAACACAGAAACAATCTCTTCGAATTGCAATCATGAATCTTGATTATTTAATCCAACAACATTAAACACGCACGCATATTAATTATCTTCTTTCTTAGTTCAGCTTGCTTTCATGTTATTCATAATTTGAGTTATTATGAAATAAAATTGCTAGTTTTAAAGATATTTATAGACTTGGAGTCTATGCTCTTCTTCTTCTGCTAGTTTTCCGTCTCCCTGAGTTCTTGACTTCTTACAGACTTGAAAGAGTACCTCAAATTGCTATTCACAACTCCCTTTTCTTTTTCTTGGAAGAAAAATAGCTTTTATTTCACAGCGCTTTATTCCATCAACAAACCCTTCTAAAACAAAAACCAAATTCCGACAACATCAAACTTTAACCCTAATTCCAACTCCAAACACTCAAAAGCCTACACCCTTCAAGCAGTCTTTCTGACCACATATCAATAACAGAATACCTTCATCAAATTGGTCATATCTACGTGACAAGCACAAAACACACAGATAGAACCTCACAACTGAAGCACTAAAATACTCAAGCTGCTCGATACCATCACAGCAGTCATTTGTCACTAGGGGGCAATGAGTCTACAATAGCAGTTATCTTCTTCTGCAACTCTGGCTTGTTGGCTCCTACAAGCTTCTCCAGCTGCTTCCCATCTCTAAGAAAGAAGAAAGTAGGAGTAGCTTTGATCTCCCATGATGTACTGAGGTCCTGCAAAACACACACAATATGATACTGACATCCACCATCATTTGGATCGACATATTCTCATGTAAACAGAAACTATAACAATATCAATCTATAACAGCAGATTAAGTTCTGCATATTCTGCTCAATGAACAAATTCCAAAATCAGGATTCTTTTTTTTAAAAAAAATATTTCTTCAATATCAATTGTGCAAACAGCAGGATAAGTCTCAAAAAAATGAGAGACAGTGCTTACATGCAAGTCCAGCCTGTTTAGATGGATGAGAAGAGAAAAAGGATTATCATTCAAATATAATAGAATTTGGAACTTACAGATAGTTCATCAACATCGACCAATAAGAACAGTAGAGATGGGTATTTTTCAGAAAGCTCATTGTAGAACGGTGCAATCTGTCTACAAGGACCACACCATGTTGCACTGAAATTTGCGAGCACCTGTTAAACATCCATATTCAGTTCAAAATGAAAATAGATTATTAGAAAACACTAGTCAGGTAGATCAAACAAACTTTTCATGCAGTAGCTGACTTCCAAACCCAACCAGCATAAATCATATAGTAACAGCAGCAAATGAGAGTTGCCCCCTGCTTGAGTAGAAATAATGGAAAACTTTTGGATGAACCTATTCATCTCTTATTTTGGTTCTCAATAGAACTGTTAGAAATTTGCCAACCTCAGGCTGTAATTCTCAGCCAAAACACATAATAGTGTATTATTAAGGACAGCGGAAAAATAATAATCTTGTGCATGGACAAAAATCATACTTACAATTTTGCCATCCCTACTTGCTTCTGACAGCTTCTGATCCCAACTCTCTTTTGTGGTAATGAGGTGCACATTACCACCAGCAAACTCAACATGGAGCTCATCACTGTCTGCATCACGTTTATGCTGCAAAAACCATGAACACTCAGAACTCTGTCCTTGTATGACTTCCATAGGATAAGAACAAAACATGAGTATCAGTGCGCATTGGCGATTGCAGCAGACAAAACACAATTTAATCCTCTGAAACAGTGGCATAACAAAGTGGAAGCCACAAGCACAGGTGGGGAATAATAATAAAACAAGTCAGCTATATCTATATTCAAAAGGATTCCATTTAAAAATATTAAGCCAGAAGATTTGATTTATTTTCTTTATAAATATAAATAAGTTCACTGGAATAACATCAAAAGCATATAAAACAAAATAGACAGATTTGTTTTTCAAACAAAGTAGAATGCAGATTTCTAAACCAAAGTTTCATATTCAAATTTGAAAAGTTTCTGTTATTGTTTTACAAGTTTAGAGTGGTTAAGAGAGTTCATTATTCTTCATGTTGGTGTATTATCCTCTCAAAATAGTTCCCCTCCGTTGATTGACACTTCATGGACTGCTAATGAAATTTTTAATTGTGAGCGCAATATTTTTAGGACACATAAAATTATTTGTATTACATATTCAGTTGATATCTCTCAATTGAAACCACCAGTGATGTGAAGCTTGTTATAACTCTATATGGTTTTTCTTCCTAATGCATAACCATGATATGTGAGACAGACCTGCACCATTTTAACTTAGAGAACTTTTCTAGAAGCAATCAATTAATAACTCAACAATATTGTATCCATCTCATTCTTCACCATCTTTTCCATGCTGCAAATGAAAATCAACCACTAAAAGCTCTTTCTTTTCCCCACTGGTTGCCGTGGAACAAATTTATAAAAATTGGATGAACAGTCTTTCCTTCAAGGTCAGGTTGGGGAATCCTTTTCTGCAATACCATAGCAAAGGTCCTGACCTCCATTTTCCATAATTTGACATTGCTTTCTTCTGCAATCTTACAAACTACTATTTTGGACATTGCTTCATTAACTTTTCATAGTACATTCAAGGGAACCAAAATTCATTGATAAGCTTCCATTTTCCTGCTTTTCTCCAAAGCAATTTTCCTTGTTAACTAAAATCCACATACAATTGTCCACACTAAACACAACACTGAGTGTGCCTTGGTGATACACAGTGGACAAGGTACAATTTGATCCTTTGGAATGATGCTAAAACATAAATTTGAAGCCTCACAAATAGGTGGGGAGTAAACCATGGAGTCAGCTATATCTACATTCAAAGTGAGTCCATTTAAAAATATTAAGCTGACAGAAGTGATTCATTTTCCTTTACATAATTGAATAAATTCATTTGAGTGCTGCCAACAGCACATCACGGAATAGACAGATTTGGTTATTGTCAAACAAATAAAAGCAGAATTCTAAACCAAGTTTCCCATTCAAAGTTAAAAAGATTTTGATAATTTTTACAAATTCCAGGTGGTTGAGAGAGTTTGTTCTTCTTCATGTTCACTGATCACTCAGAAAACCCTTTCAGGACATGTAATAACAATATGTTTTGCATTTACAGTAGATTTCTCTAAACCAAAACTACGAGTGATGAGAAGCTTGTTTGGCTCTATACCATTTCTCTTACTTGATGCATAACCATGATATGATATTTGATACAGAATTGAACCAGTCCTGGAGCTTTTCTAGAAGCAATAAAATGACAATAACAGCGTTGTATCTCTCATTTTTCACCATTTTTTCATGCCACAAAGTCATATCAGCTGGTGTGCCATGGCTGTCAAACCCTCAATACATCAACTGCAAAGGGATACCGTTTTTCCCCACTGGTTACCACAAAACAGTTCATGCTAGGAATTGAATGAATCAAGGGACCACTATAATTGCAGCCTACAGGACATGATTGCTCCCGAAACTAACAGTTCACGCCAACATTGTTAAATCCTACTGCCAATTTAAGCTCCCCTGTCAAAGAAGACAGGACTTTAAGCCTCTAACATGAAAGCTCTTCAATTTTAAGGAGGCATGCTTAGGGTCCTCTCAAGATCCCAAGTGGAATTTCAGCAAGAGGATATTCTGCCACATTATCCCATAGTACCATCTACTTCATGGTTAGCTGTGGAATCCTTTTGTTCAACATTATACTAGCCAAGGTCCTGACCTTCATTTAATCAATAATTCATCCATATCTAGAAAAAAAAATTGTTGACTCCTCATAGTAGCTCTCCGATAACCAAACTCCATCAATAAGCTTCCATTTTCACGACTGTTCAGTAATTTTTTTTCTATTTGTGTTATAATAAAAGCAATACGAAAAACAATAAGAAACCCGGATCCACAAATAATCTTGCACATACACAAACAAAAAGAGTAATGGATTGGAATTATATATAAGAAGATAAAATGATTAATTGTCATGGAAACTCTTACCTTATCCAAGCAAAGTCCCATATCTGATTTCCAAACTTTTAATCCCAAGCAGCTTAACGTGGTATACCAAATATCCTAAAAAATGGAACAAAATCCAAAACCTTCAACAGACCTAAAGAAAAAACCGCCAAGATTTATACTGTTCACCGTAATTGACAACAGAAACAGTATAAATAAATAAATTGATCACTTCGAATCAAAACTTTGATGAGCGCCTCTGTTGCATATCAGATAAATTAAATTAGCGTGGAAAGAAAAAGGAAAAGTCTTTCATAACATTTCTCTTTAAGAACCAAAATTATGGTTATTTACATCAACAATCAGCATTTAAACTCTCTTCTTCAATAATATTAGTAACACTAACATCAGTTCTTCTTAAAAAAAAAGCAAAAAAACACAGCAGCAGCATTAGAAGTAGAAAGAAAGAGGTGTAGAGAAAGAAATGAAGACTGGAGTGGATAATTAATTACCTTCTTAAAGATAATTACAAGGAGATTATGAATGAATTGTCGAGGTCGACTGAAAACCCTAGTCCTTAATTGCGGAGCGATGGAAGGAAAGAAGGGAGGTAAAGGAGAAGAGAAAGAAGCATGCTTTGTGCCTATAAGCAGACACGCTTTCTGTCCTTTGCTTTTCAGTTTGAACTAGTAAAAACAAGAGATAAGTTACAAAGGTCCAAGGAGTCCACACTGTTCTTGTTGTGATTCAATGGCTATTAATCCCCTCCATTTTACAACTCTACATTCTGCAGGGTTACCCAACCAATTCAGAGAGTAAACTCCTTAAATCGCCATGAGATAGACTTCATCACCGGTTAACGCGCAAATTAATTCAATGATATCCTTGCTATCAAATCATATATATTGTAAGATCTAGCGGTTCCACAGTGACCTGGACCCCAAAAAAAAAAAAAAAAAGCATATTCCCGGTCAATTTCTTGTTGAATAAAAAAATTGAAAAAAAGAAGTATGAACTCTCGTACCGGGTCATAAAGTCGGGAGAATTGTATAGAAAATAAATAAATAAAAATCATAATGCTAAATTCCTAATAAATGCAGTATGAACGGATGAAGTTGAAGTCAATTAATATAAAGGACCTAAAAAAGAAACATAAGCATAACCAAGGAAGTCCACCAAAACCTACATCTTGTTGAATAACGAAATTAAAAAAATATTTAATTCAAAAAAATAATTATAATTAATCTAAGCTACTTTAAAATTTATATTATACGAATATATAGATTATAAAGTATAAAAGATTAATAATAATTCAAGTTAACTTTTCAAATATATAATCTAGATTATAAAAATAAAATCATTCAGATAAAAAAAATGAGGTTCAGTTATTAATCAACCATGTTGAATATTATTTTTTTAATAACAAATTCAATTTAAAAAAAAACTCAAAGACAAGATAGCAATTAAAAAATATAAAAAAAATTAACAAAAAATAAAATGATATGATACTTTTTAATTTTAGCATACCAATGCAAATCCTTAGGTGAGAAGAAAGAGAAAATAGAAAGAAAAAGATTGTTTTCTATTATATCCTAAGCTAAAAAAAAAAAAACTTAATGTAAAAAATTCAAATTGAAAAAAAAAATGGAGAGACACAAGATGAAAGGATAAATCTCTTTTTTGCTCGTGCAATTCAACCCGTAATGTTTATAAGGAAAATGAGCTTAATACTTGTCTAGTATTCAAATTAAATTTACATGGCTTTAATTGTTTTAATTTTATCAAATCAAGCTACAAACGAGAGTAAGTTTTGTTTCTTGATGCCTTAGTAGCCATTACCAAGCTAAACAAATGCAAATAACAAAGTTCAAACCAAATTAATATAATTTAAAAGGATCAACTATAAAATAAAAATAAAAAAGAACTTAAAAAAGAAGAGAAAATATCGTGTGAATCCATTGTGATCGCTGTCACGATGAACATGAGTTGTCAGATCTGCTTTAATAGTCTTTTTCTTGATTCGTAATTTGACTTTTATATTTTGTTTGTTTAAATGATGAAGTTAATTGGACGCCATCCTGGATGTATCTGCCCTCAATGAAGCCTCTTGGTCATTCTGAAAATGTTCTTTCTTTTGGTTTTTTCTCTAGCTTACAATCACAATACGAGGCGTGCGGGAGATAAAGCATGTGCCTTGACGCCCTACAAATGCCCTAGTTGTTAACAACAGGTGACTAAATTGGGGATTGAGAGGTGACTAAATTTGCTAGGATGCAAGCCATGTCCACGCTAGGATCACTTGGCACTCGAAAATACCCTCTTGTGGCTTGACTTGTTATGACTGGATTTAGGTCAATTTGGGTGGTGGTTGTGACCACCATCCTCATTCTTCAGCAGGTACCTCTCTTTCAATTCTCTTCTTTTATTACTTCGGCACCGTTTGTGTTTTGCAGTTTTCCTTAATAAAATTTTAATATATTTCCAAATTAAAAAAAATACTTTAAAAAACAAAAATTCTAAACTCATATATGATGGGCCGACAATGTTTCCCCTTGTTCCAGGCAAAACTGGTGATGTCCCAAGGATCATTGTGCAATGGATGACAAGATGACAACTTGCCAATATAGAGGCAAGTCAGATGAGCGGCAAGATGTGAAGGATAAGAAACTGGATCCTTCATGTTCCATCTTGTTCAACGTTACATGAAGTCGATGATACCTTTCTTCATATTTCACGGGAATTCACTTCGAAGGTTTCACTATTTGATATTACGACATTTGAGAGCAGAACTCCATCCTCTGGAACTTTGAATAGACTTCAGCCTGAAGATCTATCCACCCCCACCAGACAGAATCTCATTTTGTTCTGTTTAAACATGCAAGGGGACTAAGCCTAGAGTGGCTTAAGCTTTTCCTGGCTTCACCATCTCCTACGAGATATCTTAAAAATTCAATTTCAGTACCTACAAACTTAGGCAGGAGATTGGATCTATCATGGCAAAGTGTGATCCCGTACTCCCACAGTTGAAAATAGAAGTGGAATGCACCCTTTTATGTCTATGCTCTAAAGATGAAACTCACATATACCAAAAAATTGTCTAGATATTATAATGGGCAGGGAAGGCAAGATATGACAATTAAATGAAGATGAAATGCCAAGCCAAAGGCTAAACAGTTAAGAAAGGCAGTAACAAGAAACGTCTAGATCAAAACAACATACTTTCTATTCAGTTATTTTCCATGCAATCCCCAAAACATTGTTTGGAGGTGCATGGAATGTCATCCATTCTTACGAAATTGAAACCCACAGTTAAATCAACACCAAAAGAGTAAAACAGACCATGTTTCAACACATATTACGATAAATATAAACCATTTATACATTGCCTCCATAACCTCAGCCCATGGCATACTTCTGTGTCCAGCTGCGAGCAGTGGCTTCATATTTTGATCGGTCAGTCTTGTACATATGGGCAATCTCTGGTACAAGAGGATCATCAGGATTTGGATCCGTCAGCAATGAGCAAATGGAGAGCAGTACCTGATGTGCATCCAAGTATATGATTATGCATCCAATGATTAGTAGTAATAAATCTTTTTTAGACTATGGTAGCATGAAAAAAAGTATAGAGACTTTTGTGCTGGTTTCAGAATGAAATTGAAAGCCTTGTGCTCACCTAACCCACTGAACCACTCTGCTTTGACAACATTGATAAAACTTCTTAAAAATAAAAAATAGAAAAGCAAGTTCAAGGAACTAGAACCCTGTTTGAACATCAGCAACAGAGAGCTTCCCTCATGTTCTTTATCTATGGAACATACAGCCAATTCATGTTTTGTATCCTGAGAAACATAAACTACAGGAGGACATCCATGTTGATAAACAGGAGGCCAAAACAAACCCCATTGCTACAATCAAGCATAGACTAGCATAGACTGGCAAGCTAATTTTAGGACACTTAGTCATCTCAGAGTAACATTCTAGCTCTTGATGGAAAACTTTTGTAGGCAACACACAGGCAACGCAAAAGGATAAAAAATCAATGGAAGACAAACTCTTAGCTATAAACATAATCAGTAGCGATAAATTTGGAGGAGAGCGGTGTGAATGCCACTGTATTCTTAAACTATTGCTACATAAAATATGCGATCAAACTCCTCCATTCTCCACTCATCCTAAAACCGATGAAGCCTACAAACTTTACAAGGGCATGCTACTGGTAAATATAAACAAGAACTATAGCATATTAACATGTTATCAACTTTAATTAACAGAATGAAATCAAACCTTAGAGATGGTAAGAGCAGGACTCCATTGCTCTTTGAGAATATCAAGACAAATGCTTCCATTACTATTAATGTTGGGATGAAAGACCTTGGTCCTAAATGCAACCTGAAGGGGGGGGAAAAGTAACAAAATTGCCCTCCAAGCAATTAAACAATGCAAAGCCTCTTTATGCAACCACATACAGACACGGCTCAAAATCAGAAATAGCAGCATTGACAGCAAAACAAATTACCTTGGGGGGCTTGAAAGGATAATCAGGAGGAAAATGGATAGTAACTAGAAATACCCCTCCTGCATATGGACTATCAGCAGGTCCCATTATTGTTGCTTGCCAGTGAAACATATCTTCAGCTACAGGGCCTATATCCCAGGAAAAAAAAAATTATCAACCCCAAACTTGAGTAATTCCACATGAAAAAGAACATTCAATACAAAATAAAAATGCAAGCAAAGTGGGCTCCAAGCCATGACCAAGCACAGTACACAGTAATGTTGACAGAAAGAAGTTGAAATTTAGCTTAAATTAGAATGATTAAATAACTGGGCTTTTTAGAAATTAAAAATTATTGCACACCTGCACTGCAAGAAGTAGGCGGATCCTTCTGTAAATCCTTGAGTTCCTTCAAAATACGCTTTGAAGCCATTATTATTACTCCTCCTATGCACCCTTAATAAAAATAGAAAAGAATCACAGTTGCAACAAGAACAAAGAAAAATATATAAAAAGAAAGGGCAAAGGATGATTACCTGAAGATGAAAAGATGGGGTTGTGGAAGGGGGAATCGACGATCTGGAAATGAATTAGCGGTGGACCCAACACAACCGCTGATTTCCCACTCCCTGGCCTCTCTTCTTTTTATTTATTTTTCTTCTTACACCCAGAGAGAGCAGCGGAGGTGGAGGTGGAGGTGGAGGAGGAGGAGGAGGATCTGCTTCTGTTTTCGGATTCTGTTTTTATAACGTTTTGCTCTAGTATTAGGGTCTGTTTGGCGGTGACGAGGTTGAAATCATCGCTTGGAGGTTTGAAAATAAATTTGAATTCAATTACTAACTAAGTTTGAAATATTGTAATTTTTATGTTTAGAATAAAATATTAAAAATATAGAATTAACTTTAATTATATTATTTAAAATACATTGGAAATAAATTGAATTAATAATTTTGACTATTTATTTTTAATTTAAAAATTATTTTAATACAGTTTTTTTGTTATAAATACCCTTATATTTATTTAAAATAACATAAAATATAGGCATTTTAAAAAATATATAAAAAGACTCATATTAATTTTTTTATTAAATATTTATTGAATTATATATACACACACACATTAAAAATCTTTTCCAATGTTAAGAAGTTTTTTGGGTGTAAATATTTCAATTAAAATTGTTTTATTTTACGTACAATTCAATATATTTAATTAAAAGTATTGATGGGGCTTTTAGCTCTGAAAAAATATTATAATCTTAACTTATTTTTAATTCACATCCATTTATGTATTAATCAACCATCATCCACGTACATTGCAAAAAAAAATAAAATTATCCATGTGTAATTGGTTTAGAAAAAAATATTTTTAAATTTTTTTTGTTAATATGTGTGTATTTTTAACATATTAATTTTAAATTTAAATTTTAAAAAAATTATTGTAGCAAATCAGAGTGTCAAACAGACCCTTATTATTTTGATCTCAATCAACTGTTGACTTGATGTCATTCACCTTAAACGGCGTGGTATTAGGGTCATGGATGACGGTTCAGAAGTCAACACTTTGATAAGTCATGGTGTCGTTTATCTATCTTCCCTCCCACGTCCTCTAATATAACCAGTTATATAACGCCACCTCATCTACGGAAAATAAAGAAAGGTGAAATCCCCTACTCTCTGGTCCACTAGATGCATAAGGGAGAGCAACAGTCACAGGCACCTGATTTGAAGACCTCTCTTTTATCAACGATCAGCATCTATTCTCTTCTTATTTTCAATCGACGAAAAAGGAGCCGTTACCAGCGCGGAGAAGAGAGGTTTTCACTTTGCTTTGCAAAGAAACGTTTCGAATTTAAATTGAAGAAGAGGAGGAGTTCTTTAGTGCATCAGTATGTGTTTGAGATCAATGCATCCAGTATATGGAATTTACTCGCTTTTTAAAAAAAGTATCGTTGTTTCTTGATGCAGATCTAATTGCTAGAAAATCAAAGTAAGATTTAATTTAATTGGTCAGTGATTATTTTCTTTTTGGATGTGATTGCAGGTTTTTGTGAATTTAAGGGAATCTCGGAGGTTCGTTAAAAATGGAGGAAGAGAAGAAGAAGAGAAGAAACAAGAAGAAGAAAAGCAAGCAGAACAACCACACCACCAATAATAAAGCATCAGAAGACGACGTGTCAGTTTGTGCTGCTACTAATAATAATATTAATGGGCAAAATCATGGTAATGTTAATGATAGTCAAGTTATAGAGGTTTCTTCAGATGGTGATGTCGTGGACGCAGAGGATTTTAATGGACATTATGATAAACCCAAAGGAGCAGCACCGCATTCTTTCTTTTCCTTTTTTTTTTTTAATTTTAAAACCAATTTTTGTGTGCGCGCGCGCTTTAGTAATGATTGAGTTTTGTTTTATGTGGGTTCGATTGCTTCTTGTTCATTAATTAATAAATAAATGGAGCATTAGCCTCTTAATTTTGTAATAAAAAATGGAAATGAAAAGGGAAAGAGAAAAATAATCTGCCAGATGATATGACTGGATTATTGATGTGTTAGGGTTTAGCTTTTTGTGTCTTTTGTTGATAAATTAAGTTACGTTTTGATTAATAATGATAACCCAAAAAGCGCTTTGTCTTCTGCCACGCTCTCCTTAATCTGCAAGATTTGACAATGGAGTTTACACGTTGCATTTTTTGAATTCCTGAACGAAACTTCTGAGATTATGGTTTTTAGTGTATTTTATCACGTCTTTTTGTTCAACATTTTCCTCATGTTAAGGGAAGATAGGATATTACTTGTGACGATTTCTTAATTGCTACATGTTTTCAGATTCTTCTTTTTGCTGCTTCTTCTTAGATTTTCTGTAGGATTGACTGCTGGTGATGATCCCACCTTTTTAAAATTCTGTTTTGCAGCCCTGGCTGAGAAGAGAGGTGAGGCATTCGATCAGTTAGCTTTTCACCCTTGTTTCTTCTCTCTTTCTTCTCCCTATCATTTTTGTTACACAATCTCTCATATCTTTGTTTTTTACATTACTTTCGAAGAGGAAATATATTCTGTGTTACTTTTCTTATGTGCAGGCTGCTTTACAAGAGACAATCAAACATTTACAAAATGAAACCGATTCACTCACAAGGACGCAGGTGCTGAATTATATTGTGTGAATTATCACGTGCATACGTGCTCATGCACAAGACACTCTTCCTGTTGTCATGTTGAATTATTCTTTTTTGTTTTAATTCTTGCAAGAAGTAATGTACTGCATTTAACAGGATACCTTTGAAGAGACAATCAAACGATTACAAGATGAAAATGATTCACACATACAGAAAGAGGTACTACGAACTTAATCTAACTGTGGGAATGTTCCTGACAAAAATTATCTGAATTACTTCACACACTTTGTCTTGTAATATTAAATTGGTTTCTTTGTTTTGCCATTTATGCAAAAGCATGAAGGAACTTACTGCGTTTTACAGGCTACCTTAGAAGAGACAGTAAAACAGTTACAGAATGAAAGTGCTTCGCACATGCAGAAAGAGGTAATATCAATGCCTTCAATGGTGGGATGGAATGGATTAATATGTTGTGGAGTCCACGAGGCTAGGTTTTTCTAACTTTTCCTAATTATTTAAGTCTCTTGTTGTTGTTTGCAATGTGTTTTTGCAGGCATCCTTAGAAGATACAATCAATCAATTAAGAAGTGTAAACAATTTGTGCATACAAAAAGAGGTAGCGAAAATGTTTTTTAACCATTAGATGGATGATGAAATATGTTTTGAGTGATGTTTAGATGGGAAAATGGTTTTTTTCCCCTCCTCTGTTTCATTCATGATACTAAAGTTCCAATCTGTTTGTTTGATATTTTTGGGGAAAGAAAGTCGCTTGACTATAATTTTTACAGGCTACCTTTGAAGATACAATCAAACAATTGAAAACTGAAAATGATTCCCACCAGCAGAAAGAGGTAGTATAAACAGTCAGCTGCCTCTTAATTTTATGCTTTATGTACTCTTACTGTCTGCCCTAAAATGGATGTTTTGCAGGCTGATTTAGAGAAGAGAATTGTACAATTGCAGAGCGAAAAAGATTTCTGGCTTCAGAAAGAGGTAATTTTGGTTTTATAGGCTTATAAATAAATTTTTTCTCTTTTGGAACTTTTAACACATTCAAGGGCATTTCTCTTTAGCATGATAAGCCCTGGAACCAGTGTTGGAAAACATCGTGTTGCATATTAATATGCAATTTGACTATACCCAGCTTATCACTAGATTGCCAGCTATATGTTTTCATTATAAGCATCATACCATAGCATTTTAACGCTGCATGCATGCAGCCTGTAAGATGCACTGTTGACTTTTTATCATATCACGTGCAGGCTGGCTTTGGGGAGAAACTTAACCACTTACAGGATGAGAAGGCTGCTGTGGTTTTAAAAGCTGTATATTTCATGCCTCACAATCTTTCAGTGAAACCATAACAAGAAGTGATTCATTGATTGGCATTATGCATTTCATTTCTGGTCTTTTCTCGTGTGCTTATGAGAAAGAGTGCTTGATAAAAAAAAAATTGAAATTTTATCAATATAGTTAAATTACACTGTGATATGTTCCACAGGCAAGCATAGGGGAAAAGATTAGATTATTAGAGAGTGATAAAGATTCTTGGACCTTATCAGAGGTAAATCACCTTTGGTTATGTGTGTTGTGTTTGCTTTTTCCCATGTTCTTTTTTTCCTTCTCACAAGAATTTGTTTGGTTTATTAGTGAGCTGAACTACCACGTACCTGTTGGGTATTGGCTGTTTCATATCATATGTATTCAAGCCATTTTAAACCATTGCAACATATTTAAACCATTGTTAATGGCACCGCTTCCATTATAACAGAGTCTCCTGTTTTTCTTTTTGTTGTTTTCCCAAATATTGATCTGCTATTAAAAAAGGCAAATCATCATTTCTTTACTTTTGTATTTTACTTCTTATTGAGAATCAAATATAATTCTCTATCTTCAAAAGCTTCTAATGATTTTGAAATGTCAATACAAATATAGATCAGGTGGTAAAACAGTTTTATCAGCCATGCTTACTTGCTTGGTATGCAGTTGGCCATAAATTAGAGCTTCTTAGGATACGTGCCTTCTTATTCTCTTTTGATAAATGAAAATTTTCAGATACACACACACACACACAAGGAGAAGGGGGCAGCTGAAAGAGAGAAAAATTGGTTGGGTGCTGAAAATGGGAGGGTTTATGCACAGTGATGTGTTTCAAGGAGAGGGATCTAGGGAGGAGAGGAGAGAAGAAAGGGTAGATAAGCAGAGGAAATAAAATAGGAGAAAACTTGAAGAATTGTATTGGAGGAGAAACTGGTTTCAATTCATAGCTTGGTAATGAGTTGGAGGGTTCTTGAAGAATGATGCTGCACACGGAGAAGGGAGGAGAGGAAGGAGGGTAGAGAAGTAGAGCAAATGGAATGGGATAAAACTATAATAATTGTATTGGAGGAGATACTGGTTTCAATTCTTAATCTTTAATCATCAAAATGATGTCTATAAGACATAATGTGTGCGTTCTTTTATAGGCAGCAAAAAAGAGAGGAAGAATAAAACCATGTAGATCAATTATCTATATGCCTAACAGGAAATGGAATAAAGTTTTATACAGTACAGTTTCTGACTAAATAAATATTAAGGTCATGGCAAACTATAATAATCATTAACTTCTAAATAAGAATAACACGAATAAAATTTCAAGAAAAAATATTTTAAAGTTGTTCCATTACTCTTGCATTGTCGTGGCATTTATCTCTTGCAGTAACAGTTTGTATTTATTCTTTTCATAGTCATCAGATTGAATTATCAAAGATGACCATTAATATACTTGCGCATCAATGATCTGACACAGAATACAACCACAGAAACCATTGCTAGAATGAATATTGACATCACAAGACTACGAACGCAGGTATGTAGTCTTATTCATGTAGTTATTGTTACATCAACGCTTCTGTTGCAACAGCCTATTGAACTTCACTGTGTTTGTAAATGTGGTTTGCATGAGCTCTGTCATGTTTAAGCTAATTGGCTGATAGATTTGTTTATCCTAGAGAGTAGTACGTGTAGCTCACAGCCATTCTGCATCATAACCTTGTATTTGTTCTGGTATGGAAATTAAAACAAAGCCTGGCAGGTGGTGGAGTTGGAAGATTCCAGGAATAGTCTCGTGAAAGAAAACCAACAACTGAAGGAAAGCATCCCTGACCTGAAGTTACAGCCTCAAAACATCAATACGAGTGTCTCCTTTGCGAACACATCAGATCTTGGAAAGGTTTGTCATCCTGTACCAAGCTTGTGAGCTTTTTGGAAGTCAAATTTACGGTCATGTGTCAATTAGCTTTTGCTGTAAAAAGTTTTTTGGTGCGTACAATTTTATTCTTACATTGAGATTCCTTGTTGTCTCGTGTTCACATTCATGATATATTGTGATTAAACATATTGAAAAGTTGGGTGTTTAATGTAGCTTGGCGCTGAAAAAGAGGAATTGAACTCCCAGATCGAAGCAGCTTGTGCACGGGTCGAAAAATTGATCACAGAAAATGCAGACCTTGTTGAGAAAGTAATGAACTGCTATTCTGCAATCCCTCGATTGTACTGTCCATGTTTATGGTTTTCTATCCCCCATCCTCTCTTTCTTTATCTAATTCCAATGGTCTCAAGAAGGCAGTGGGTGCTTACTGATATTATACACGTGAATGCGTGGGTTTGAGCTCGCTTTTGCGTGCATGCACTCGTGTGGAATGTGTTAGCAGGTATTGTGACTTTTTTATCATTTAACTCTATATTTGTTTCTTAGGTGAATGAGTTGTACATTAAACTTGACCACCAAAGGACAGCAGATAGTTTTTCTTCAGCAACTGGAAGAGGTGTTATCGTTAGAAATTCTGAAATCGCCAATGGAACTCATCCCATGGCTGATTCAAATGCAAACTTGACTGCATTGGGCCATAAGCTAGAGTCCTTGGAAGTGGAACCTGCTGTGGTACTTCAATACTCTTCAGAAGCTGGATCTGGACAAATTGTCCAAATCCCATTGGATGATAATGAAGTTCCGGATTTGGAGATGCAAACTGCTGAGACTGACGATAAGAGTGGTGCTGTGCCACTTACGGATGCTCCACTAACGGAGCTCCTTTCCGGTTAATGTCATTTGTCGCAAAATATGTGAGTGGTGGTGACTTGGTCATCAAAGATGATTCAGATTAGGGCACTTGCTAGGATATATGATGTTTCGTTCTTCCCATGCATCTTTTTGTCCATTTTCATTTTTCTATGATAGGCAAGTGTAAGCCATTACTTATTGTTATTATTATCAACACACCGAACATGTTAACTGCATGGGTGGTCTCAACCCTTTTCTTGTGTCCTAAACTTAAGTGTATTTTTTTCTTTTTATTTATTTATTTATTAATGTTGGTGTTGGGCTGGTTTACATGTTAATTAATTTTATTTTATAGGTTTTGAAATTAAAATTAATAATTATGTAAGCTTTTAATGATCTTTAATAATTTTAAAATTTATAAGATTTAAATTGATGATATCTAGAAATAAATATAAAATTTGATCAGTTAATTAATTTCATGTATATTTTTATCTTGTTTTTTACTATAAGTGTGTTTGGGAGAATATTTTTAAAATATTCTAAAATATTTTTTTTAATTAATTTTTTTGGGTATTTTTGAATTGTTTTGATGTTAAAAATAACATTTAAAAAATAAAAATATGTATTATTTTAATATATTTTTAAATAAAAAATAATTTTTATTACAGCTCAAAATATAAAATCGACTGCTCTTGCATGACGTGTCGGCTTTTTAAAATAACGAAGGCATTTTAAGCGACATCGTAGTGGTAACATCACTTGTGCTTGATGGCTGAATAAGTTGTGTCGTTTATTTTCTGCAGAAGTAAAATATCATCTGCTGCGTTATTATTATTAATTACATGATTCTTCTTACTTGTTGCTTTGGGTTGGAATCATTTCAGACTAGCTCGAAGACCATCAATAAACTAGCACATCCAAATGCACCCCTCGGATATGGCCTTTGTTTCTTGAACCTTGCATTCGATGGATTTACTAACGCTACTCAGGACTCACTAAAAGATAGGTATGTATAAATATACCTTCATCTCTAACCCTCTTGGCTATTTCTAAGCTTCTGGCTGCTTATCGTCATCATGTTATTACAGCTTAAAAGTGTCAGTACACTTGGTTAAAAGAAAAACTGATCCTCCTCCTGCTTATTTCATCCATCGTTTGAATGAGCAAGTGTGTTTTACTTTCAGTAATATTTAAGGGAACAACTTTAGACAGCCTGTTGGAGAAACATTCAGTTATGCACAGAAATCTTAGCCAAGTTAAAAGTATTCAGGAGAGAACTTGCACCTATTGTCCTCTGGTGTCCTTAATTTATTTCTTGACTTCTCAGAAATTCTATTCTTTCTGGTCCTATATTCCACAGCCCTCAGCGCTCTCTGTCTCTCTTGTTTTGGGTAGCCTAAGAATAATTTCCTGGAGGAGATACTCTTTTGGTCAAGAGTTTGGCTTTTGTCACAAACGATCTCTTATAAATCTCAATTGATGTCCCTTCTGAAATCGGAAGGTAATTAAACTAGGGCTGCTATGAGCCTCTTGTGCATGATTAATGGAGGAATATCTCCAGAAGTTTTTTCGTTGCAAGGATATATATCATGCATCCATTTTAATTTTTGCTCAAAATATCTTCATTTCTCAATAATTTTCTGGTTTGATCAGGTATCCAAAGACAGGCGCTTGGGATATAATGCTGGGAATGAATTTGTGGGGAACAATATACAACCTGATCTACATGTTTGGCTGGCCACATGGTATTGGATATGAGGCAATCGAATTCTGCAAGCAGCATCCAGAAGCAGCATGGGACATTTTTCTCTACTGCCTGTGTGGCGCTGTGGGTCAGAATTTTATCTTTCTAACCATTAGCCGCTTTGGATCTCTAGCTAACACGACCATTACCACAACCCGCAAGTTTGTCAGCATTTTGGTTTCTTCGGTGCTGAGCAGCAATCCCCTATCAGCAAAACAATGGGGATGCGTGGTCATGGTGTTCTCTGGGTTATCATATCAGATTTATCTGAAGTGGAGAAAGTTGCAGAAACTACAAAAGAAAAGAAAGCCTTTGTGACTATAACAGTTTTGAACTTTATATGTACCTCTTCTTTTCTTTTAATTTGTTAGATCATCAATTTGTATCCGTAAAGATCAACGGTTTCAAATTCACAGAACTAGTAGAAATTGTTTAATGTAATTGAATAGGTACTTTATCCAGGCAGCGAGTTGAAGTTTTGAATGCCGCCTTCGTGGACTATATAATTTGTGAAGCGCCTTGACCTTGTTTTATATTTGGACGTGTTCATCTGAATAAATCTAGGAAAACTAAAATCGTTTTGGAATTCATGTGTTGATCTCTGATGGGTTGCATATTATTTAAATGGATGATATGTGGTTTTAGTAATTTGGTGACAATTATTAAAAATATATATATATATATATATATATATATAAGTATTGACTATGGATTATCATTTAGAAGAAAAACAGTTTAAATAACAAGGATTTTGTTTTTTTTTTTTTTTAATTTTCATGATTCTTCACAAATAATTTATAGTTACTAGTAAGATTGTTAAAAAAATATTTTTTTAACATAACATAGAAAATATAATATAAACTTATATAGTAAGTAAAACTTAAATTAACAATATTAGTTGAATAGTAAATAATAATATAAAATAGATAATAAAATAAATAATAAAAAAATTCAAGAATCTCGAAACTTATAAAAGCTAAAAATAAAGCTTATGTTTATATATAAAAAAAAAATTATAGACAAATAAGAGCAATGTCTTTAAAAATCAAATACAAAAAAAATTATTTTAAAAAAAAGCTTGTAAAACTAGTGGTCTAAGTTATGAGACCGAGATAAACTTATAGAAAAGAAATTGAATATAATCACAAAATTAATATTTAAAAAAAACTAATATAGAATAATAAGATTGTAAAAGAAAAAAACAAAAACAAGATGTCAAATGATATAGACTTTTCAAACCTATGATCTTAGTTATTAGATTAAAAGTATTACAAATGAAAAAAATACAAAACTCAATCCCTAACAAATCAAATATCAAAATATAAAACTGAAAAAAAAAATTAACTACACATCTAAAAAATATAATTAAAAGAATAAGAGTGAAAATCAAAACAAAAAATAAACTAGAGGGCAAATGAAATTCTTTAATTGTAGGGTTAAATTGAAATGAAAATAACTTCAACAGATAAAAATATCAAATGAATAAGGGTTAAATTAAAAAAAAAACAACATAAAATTTAACTGAATGATAAAATTTAAAGTCAATGAAACTTTAACAAACAAGCCATGAAAAAAATTTTAAATCAAAATAATAAGAACCAAAATAAAAAAAATAATATGCGAGAAATTTTAATTGAAAAAAAAACTAAATTGAAAACAAACAAAACTTTTATAAAAAAAATAAGAACAAAAAAAATTAAAAAAATTAAAATTAAAATTAAAATACCAAAAACAAAAAATAATCATGCATTTTTTCTCGTAAGAGAGAGAGAAAAAAAACTAGTAATAAACAATTTATCATTAACCATCATGTACTACACCAGAAGGAAGAGAACATGATAGTACTTCTAAAAACATGATAAAATGTTAGATTATACCATCAAGTAGCATTATATGTATTGCCTAAATGACATAGATATCACTTATTCATTAATATATAATAAGCATGTGTTAATAATTTTTCTAAAATATTTTTCTTGATAACAGGGGGAGACCATGTTAAAGGACAAAAGCACTCCAACACTTTTAACTTGTATTTTTATTTTTTTTAGGGAAAATATATATTTTTATTGCATTTTTAGAAGGAAAAAACCAGTCAACAACTTTATAATTTTTTCTCTAGTAGTAAAGAAGTATTTTAACTATTTGAAAATTTATTAAAAACAAAAAAAAATTATTAATCAATTTATTTTAAATTTTTTTGACTTTAGAATAAAAATATAAATAAAAAATCCAAAAAACTTTTTTTTAATAATTAATGTGCTAATAGAGAAGACCTAACTACCCTTATAAAGATTCCAACTTTGTTCAACCAATAAAAAAAATATTAATTTTACTATAGCAATCTATAATAAATTATATCTATATTAAAATAAAAAATTCATGCCCGATATATTTACTGTTAGTTTTAGTATTTTTTATACAATTTCCAAAAAAGTGATTATTTTTTATTTTAAAATTTTGTTTATTTTTTCAAAACTAGTATAAAAAATAATCACTGTTGTCAAAGATAATGATCCTTCATCAAAATCACAAAAAATAAGGACCAATTGCCAAGTGTTTTGACTGTAATTGAGATTTGATAATTTATCAATGTAAGATGTATAGTTTTAAAAAAAATTAAATGACAATAGCAATGAGGAAACTACCGACTTTGTCTAAAAAAATATCCACCACTCATTGTAGATTAACATTCGTCAGGTATCTCGACTTCTGCCACGAGTTGAATAAAATATTCTTGCAGAAAAGGATGATGCTTAGTTGAAAAAGGTGTCTTTTCAAGAAGCAAACAAACAATCTTGAATGATAAAAATAAAATATAAAATTAATATTAATTTATATTTTTGAATTATTTAATTAAAAATTAAAAATATTGTAAAACTTAATTTTTAACTAATTAAATATTAAAAAATTAACTTAAAAAAATAATTATATAAAAAATTAACAATTATAAATTAAAAAAAATCTAGGCTGCATGATTCAACACCGGTCTAATTATAAAATTGAAATAACATGAAAAAAATAAAAAATCAATATTTATTTTAAAAAATCAATGTTATATACTAAATCATAAGAAAAAACAAATTTAAAAATTAATAATTATAAAAAAAAAACAACTTAAAATTATATGGGTCAACTTTTCAACTAACCATTCAGGTTTAGGTTTAAAGTATTTTAAAATATTAATATTTTATTGATAATGATATGAATATTAAAAAAGTAATTTTCATTTAAAAATAAATATTTTCACCCGTATAAACATGTTAATTTTGAATTTTTACAAGGAAAATTTTCATCAATATTTTATAAATTAATTATTTTTTTATTCCCTCTTCCAATATTATAGTTTATATTTGTATTCTTCTTTATACACATTCAAAAAGTTAACAAAAAAACTCATATTATTTATAAGATTGTTATTATATATAAATTAATGATTAACAAACCCTTATGATATTAATATTACAATTTCTTCATCAAACTAATAATTGTACTTGCAATAAAATTAATATTACAACTTTGTAAAAAAAAAATTAGAAGAAATCTAAAATTTTCATGGTATTATTTCATCAAACACTTTGTCTGCAATACAAAAACAACCTCACTACTTCATTGATGGCTTTGCATTCGTGATAAAAAATCAACTACAAGAATTTCATTTTCCTGAGCAGCCATAAAATCCATTCACTTGAAGTGAAACTAAATGTGGACTATCGAATCATACGGCTGCTAGTATATGTTTTTATCCTCATTCTGGGTTGACATTGGCATGGGAAGCTCCTTAGTGTGTCATTTGATTTTTTTCTTCTCATGTTCATTACTTGCAAGTTCATTTTCTTGATCAGTTGTGAATTACATGGCTGGCTGCAAAACTGCAATCTCTAACGTTGTTCTGGCGATTGTTGTATTTTTTACCTTGCAATTTATCACACCTCTTTTCAAGTACACCCCAATGTCATACTTGGAGCCATCATTATATCAGTTGATACCCCCTGTTTGAATAATTAAATTGGTTTGGAGGAGGGTACTGTTGATTTTGGATGCATTGATTGTGATTGTAGTTTCCAGGTTGTGGGTGTTGGTGGGAGAAACCACTTGTGGTGGCTTTGAAACACTCATATGGGATAAAACACACTCTTTTATTTCAAGAACAAAGCTTACAATTACATAAACAAAAGCTTACAACAACCTCTCTCTTTTTCTCTCTTTCTCTCTAGTGTTTCTCTCAATCTCTCCACACAGAATTGTATAAACTTAGCTATCTATTTATACACGAAATCAAAACAAGAAAATTCAACTTTCAAGTGTGAAGGCGGTTTGTGACCGACGGTGTGAAAGCAGCCGGCGGCTGGCGGCTAGTCGGTTGGTGGCTGGGCGGTGACAGCTGGTGGCTGCCTTCCTTGACCTTCTGGTGGATTGAGTTTACTTCAACAAATCTCCCCTTTAAACTCAATCGAGGGATGTTATTCCAAGCATGAATTTCAATCTGATAAATATTTCTCTCTTCACTGGCTTGGTAAAAATATCTTCAACTTGATCATCTGTCTTGCAGGATATCAACTCGACTTCTTTGTTCTTTACATGCTCTCGGATAAAATGATGACGTGTATCAATATGTTTACTTCTTTCATGATACACCGGGTTCTTTGCCAATGCAATCGCTGATCGATTATCGATATAAATCTCTGTAGGATTTTCTTGAGGAAATCCCAAAAACTTCAGCAAATTCCTTAACCATATTAAATGGCATACAGCTGAGTTGGCAGCAACATACTCAGCTTCACAGCTTGATAACGTGACAATTGATTGCTTCTTGGATGACCATGTGAAAGATGTATCTCCCATGAAAAATACAAACCCTGTTGTACTTTTTCTTTCATCCAGATCTCTACCCCAATCACTATCCGAGTAGCCAGTAAGATTGAAATTTGTACTTGAGGTATAAAACATACCTTCATTTATTGTGCCTTTGATGTAGCGAAGAATTCTCTTGGCTGCATTCAAATGAGACTGGTCTGGCTTCTCCATATATCTGCTGATCAGTCCGACTCCGTAGAGTATATCTGGTCTGGTACATGTCAAGTACCTTAAGCTTCCTACTAAGCTTTTGAAGTAAGTTGGATCAACATTTCCAACTTTACTTTTCCTCAATTCCACTCCATTCTCAACTGGAGTTGATACCGGATTGCAACTTTCCATCTTGAACCTTTCAAGAATATCTTTGGCATAACTTTTTTGAGATACAAAAATCCCTTCTTCTTTCTGCACCACTTCCAAGCCAAGAAAATATGTCATCAGACCAATGTCTGTCATCTCAAACTCTTGTACCATGCTTTTCTTGAAGTCTTCGAACATGGTAGGATTGTTGCTGGTGAATATCAAGTCATCAACATATAGGCACACAAATAATATG
>SRLM01000091.1:1847751-1911361 GCA_015708895.1 Populus ilicifolia
TGATTGACTATCACCATAATTCTTGTGTGATAATCAGAAATGGATTCTGAGGACTTCATTTGTAACAATTCAAATTCACCTCGTAAAGATTGAAGACGAATCTTCTTTATTCTGTCAGCACCTTTGTATTTTTGTTGAAGAGCCTCCCATATTTCTTTTGATGTTTCTGCTGAAGCAATGATTTCAAATGTCGCTTCATCAAAACCTTGATAAATGATGGTCTTTGCTTTGTTGTCTTTCTTTCTATTGGCTTTGAGGACTTGCTTCTGTACCTCTAGTAAAGCATCTTCTGATTCTTTGGACTCTGGTTCATCATAACCATATTGCACAATGTCTATACACTCTTGTGAACCAAGGAATGCCTTCAATCTGATGCACCAACTATCATAGTTGTCTTTGGTTAGCTTCGGGATGAGTGTTTGTGCATTTTTTGTAGTCATTTTGCTCTTTAAATGACTATATCACCTTTTTGGGAGTTGAATTTGGCAAAACCGACACCGTAGATGGATCCGGAATGGTCCAAATAGTAGGGAAGCGGTCTGACTTTGTAGAAAACGGGTCAAAAATGAGGTGAACCGTCCAAAAACCAATTCGGGTGGTTTGCTGGGTTGAACTGGGAATATTCCAAGGAATATTCTTTTTTTGACTTTGACTTTAGAATATGGCTCGGAGCTTGGCTTGGCTCCGGAATATGGCTTGGAGCTCGGCACGGCTTCAAATATGGCTCGCGGCTTGGCTCGTGGCTCGGCTCGGCGCGGCTCAAATATGGCGCGCGTGTGGCTCACTCGTCTTCTTCCTCGGGGCGCGTAGGCTATAGTGCTGAAACTTCAGACGGAGAGTGTGGTCCACCCCGTGCTCCGATTGACCTGATTTTTGCACTGTTGAGTTCGTATGGATGAGCTCTACACTTTGGAATGATCAAAACTTGTTTTTGACAACTTTGAAAATTCAGATATTTCCCAAAAATACCTCTGTTTTCTGACGAACAGGGCTCTGATACCAATTGTTGGTGGGAGAAACCACTTGTGGTGGCTTTGAAACACTCAGATGGGATAAAACACACTCTTTTATTTCAAGAACAAAGTTTACAATTACATAAACAAAAGCTTACAACAACCTCTCTCTTTTTCTCTCTTTCTCTCTAGTGTTTCTCTCAATCTCTCCACATAGAATTGTATAAACTTAGCTATCTATTTATACACGAAATCAAAACAAGAAAATTCAACTTTCAAGTGTGAAGGCGGTTTGTGACCGACGGTGTGAAAGCGGTCGGCGGCTGGCAGCTGGTCGGTTGGTGGCTGGGCGGTGACAGCTGGTGGCTGCCTTCCTTGACCTTCTGGTGGATTGAGTTTACTTCAACAGTGGGGTTGACCGATGAGGAGGATTGGTTGGGTGTCTCTGGCTTCTTGAGTTCCAATGGGAGTCATTTGGATGAGAGGAATAGGGTTTTATCATTGAAAGACAAGTACTGAAGAGAGGGTACCTTGAAGAGTGGATAAAGCATTTTTTACTTCTGATCGAAACAAAGAAGAGATAGAGAGAGAGAAGCGTAGAAGGACGATGAGGAGATTGGAAAAGAAACTAGTATGTTGTTTATGTGTTTGTGTTATGTTATAGATTTGAAACAACATCTTTTAAGTCTTAATTTGAAGACTTCCCGACCTTCAACCTCTACAGAATTGAGCCTGTAAAACATCAGAATTTGGATCCAACAATTAGATCAATGAACATGTAGGGACCAAACAAATAAAGACACGGTAGAACTGAACCTGGTCAGAATTTGGACTGAATGAATGTTGCTTGGTTAGATCTGTGAGTGAGTGGACATAAATTTTTGAGAGCATCTTATACATACCCTTACATTGATATTTCAACTTTATTTGATGCTGGGAAATTCTGCAAAGCTCAAAAAGGACATTAAATTCTGCAAACCTTTAGGTTGGATAGAGATCAAATTGGAAGAGCAAGAAATATTCTTTCTCTTCCTTCCATGTTGCCCACAATCCTGTTTAGATTCATATTTTATGGCGGTCTTTGTCAGGAGGCTCCATTTTCACCATATTAAGCTACAAAGGAAGAAACAATTACTGTGTTTAACTTTCAAATAAAATCTTGACATACACATAAAAAAGCAATAATCAGAGTTTCAGCGTTTACAGAAATCTTCTTTTCCATACAAAAATAATAATAAGAGAGCCTGTCTCTGAAAAACTATGCCTTTGCCTTTATTTGAAGATGAGAGAAATCATAAAATTCCCAGACTGAACCTGGTCCGTCTAATGGTTTTCGTGGAGAGCGATCACAGGTGTTTCTTTTTTTTTTTGGTATCCAAATAATCTGTTGTTTTCTTTTTGAAGATAAGAGCTTCTAGAATTACAGGAAATCCAAATGTGCGTAAAAGAATAGAATCTTCAGTAGATCACACTTTAGGGTAATATGTATAATAAACTCCTAGAATCTGAAAAGGAGCCTCCAAGAGAAATTGAAGAGGAAAGAGTGAATAGAGACGTCACAGAAAAGAGCAGACTTGTTCTCTCAATCACAATCTCCTATCCATTTAGCCCACTGTCGCGTCCAGGTGCATCAAGTTCTTGCTAGCCGCTGCATAAAACAGCTCCTATAAATAGTGTGGCTGATGACCATTACTAAGCATGTAAACTAGCATAGCATGGATCAAGTGTCCCCTAGAGTTCCTCTGAGCACTTCATTGGGAATCTTCGATCAAAGGAAAGAGTATAATCATTCCTACTGAAGTGTTTGGGGGAACTCCTGGTGTCATTTGATGTTAATATTTCATTATGAAGAGCTCAGAAAACAAGAATTCTGGCTTCATGTTGCTACGAGAACATAAGCAAGTAGAACTCGTACACTGAAACCCCACAAAATGGTGCACAGGTTAGAGTTAACTCTTTCCATTGGATGTCTCAGAACAACAATACTGGTAGGCAATGTCTTTTTTCTTTTTTTTAGATAAAAAATAAAATTAATTCATGACATATTTGTACGTATCCCATCTTTGAGGCTGTATATTTTGACACCATCTTTCACTATATTTGCTGTCATCATTATTCGACACAAATTTAAGAACCTCCAATTGATGCAGGAGCTTTAATGAATTTGGGTTAAATGCTTCTAACAGAGCTTAAAAGAACCTGAGCTCAGGCCAAGGAAATCAACAAAAAGCTGAAAATGCTCACAACAGGCCCTGATTTCAGTTTCAAATTCAAACGTAAAATTGTATCCAGACCAAATTACAAGTCAATCCACGTATCACTAAGAAGATGTGAGCGTCGAGTTTCCAACGCATCAAATTGTGAGAGATTCGGATCTTCCTACCAAGATTGTGGCCATTTTAGTGACAAGTGTGCAGGCTGCTGAAATGAGAATTCAGCAGAACCACAAACCTTCTGCCAGCGTTTCTGCAACCAGCATCTTTGCCAACAAACATCATAGCAGCTTTGACATTTTTTACTCTAAATCACTTTCACATGTAAAGCCTTTACAAGTTAATATTTGACAAGATTTTTTGTAATATCTTCACTTTGCTAAGGAATCAAGTACGCAAAATATGAAACAAAATCTTCCAGCTACAAAATCACTGTCTGCAATCATGGAAGATCATAAAGGCTAGTATATGATTGGCAATTGCAGAAGTCATCCTGCATATTGTAGAAATCTGATTTCATTCTGTGAATATTTTCTTTCCTTTAGTACAGTAGCTTGTACCTATAGATTCTCAAACAATACAGCACTGGAGATACGTCCCAGGTAATTAAGTCTTGGACAATATAAACATCTTATACACTTTAAACCCAAATGAAAGCTGGCTTCCTTTGAAAATCACACGCAAGACATTTTGCAGTAAATCTGTCACTTGAATTTCCTTTCAGCCTACCTAAAACTTTAGCTAGATGGAAAACGTCTGTCTAGGTGTAAAATTTCTTGTTTATTCTTTTCCTTGGAGGGATTGTTCCGAGTATAAAAAAACTATGTTTCAAGAATGTAGTAAGAAGTTAAACTTGCATTTAATGGAATTAAATTCGAGTGTGACTGTTGAGCTATTTCAAACTCTTAATTCTAACAAGAGGTAAAGGAGGCGAGTAACTGAGTAACGTAAGAATTTAAAGACAACAATTAAACAAAGAACACATAATACTTTAAATGGATGAAAGTAGCTTCAGGTGGGAACCCTAAATTCACAAGTTCTTCCTCTCTAAATATAATGATGATGAAGTCTCTTTACTAGGAGGTTTACAAAGCTTTAAAAGCTAGAAACCTACCTCAACTAGTAAATAAAAACAAAATTCCAAAACCACAAAGAAAAGAAATATAAAATTCAAAATAAGCAAGAAATCAAAAAATAAGAAAGAAAAACACAATAAAAGCTAAAATTCAGGGTCTTGACGAGATTTTCGATATCTAAAGATTCGATGATTTGTGTTGCGGCACATTCGCTTTTATCGGAAAAACAATCACCAGAAACTACTGTGAAACTTTGAATGTAATCTAATGGTTGGATTAAATTAAAATTATGATCTTTTTGAACTGTTATTCTAGCACGTCATGACTAGACCTTCTCTTGGACCTTGATCTATCCTATTTGGCCAGTGAATGCTCTTTCTAGACCATCCACGCAATCACTTGTTAACGCAGACCTGACTACATCACTAAGCTTGGTGTTGTTTTGGGTGTCATGCTAGCAAGATCCTTGTGCTGTTGAACTTTTCGAGACAAGGCAATGACGATACCATAAATACACAATGGTTGATGCTTGATGCCAATTCACTGAGGTATATTATGTAGCGGACTAACATCACAACATGATTAGTGGCTAAGACTTTAAGAGGTTTGCCAACAATGAAAAAATATAGACAACCTGGAAGTTGGTAGGTGGAGTCGGCTTTGGCTTTTCAGAAGTTACAGAAGATGAATGTTTAAGCTACTTTGCTTTGTATTGCTTGGAATGCTTGCATTGTTACACTCCATCTGGAAAGAAAGAATGGCCGGATTGCTTGTTGATATAAATTATTATCCTAGTAGTATAATTGAGCCCGTTGTCTTTGTTGTCAAGTACAAGTTCTTGAGATTGAAAAGAAATCAAGCCATCTAGTTTTTCCTAGAAATATAAATATAATTGTATGTATACATGTGCAGAGATTGGAAACTCACTGCAATAATAGTATCATCTGCTGCTGCAAGATTTTCCAGCACACTCTCCTTTGATTTATATTTTTGTACTTTCATCACTTCAGAACCACTAAAGAGCTCGAAGATAGCTCCTTCAAGCTCGAATTTTATTGAAACCTGCACTAGCAGTGACAACTTTGGACTATATTTATATAAAAGGAGCTAGCAGAACCATTGTTTTTTATGCAGCTACCTCCGTCTTCTTTTTAAAGATATGAAAATTCTCAATGTAGAATCAATGTTTATAATTTACCAGAATTGTTATTTGTAAATTCCAAAGACAGGTTGACTGGTTCAGTTAGTATTCTTAAAGTAAAGTTGTATAAATTGACGCTCCTACTGGCTCACGAAATTGGTAACAACGTACCAGTGTGGGGAAAATCCATGGAAAATGCCAGCTTAATGCAAGAATAGGCTGGACTTGCATGCTCAACAAGTTATGAGGTACGGTGACAATCGGACATAATCTGTTGGCTTCTGATTGTTAATCAGTGTCAAGTAAGTGGTCAGGGAAACTCCAGGGGACAATCGACGTGCTCTTTGTTACACAACAAAAAACATCTGCCTGTAATATGCTGAAGGTTTCTTTATATATTCTGTCAAAGAAGGCGACCGAACATTAAAGAGATGATAGAACTGAACCTGGCCGGAATTCAGACTGGGTTAGGCGAGAGAATGAGTGGCCATTAATTTCCTACAACCTTTTGTAAATATCCTGCCTTGTATCTTTCCAACTTTTGCAACCTTTCCAGGAAATTCTTCATGCTCAACTGAAATTGCTAGATTCTGCAGAAGCTGAAAGGGAAATTAAAGGTTGGATAGAGATCAGACTGGGAAAAGGGAAATTATTCTGAACCTTCAATGTTGTTCACAGTCCCGTCTAGATTCATGTTATATGCTTCGATGCAGAAAGCCGAAGACAGGAAAAAGCTATCCTTGTTAGTGGCGGAGCCACAATGGGAATTAAGGGGGCCCCCTTAATTCTTTTTTTTAATATTTTTTATATTAAAATTTTAATATAATAATTTAACAAGCTTTTCTTCTTCTTCTTTTTTGAATTATTGTTCATATCTCCTTTTTCTTCTATAATTTTTTTTTAAATTCTAAATTATTAATTAAATAAATAACTTTTTATACTTTATACTTAATGTTTTAGGTAAGTTTTCTTTATTTTTTTATTTATTTCATTGTTTAATTTTAGTTTTATTCCTTAATATGATAATTTATGTATAATATTAAATGTATATAAATACGAATTGAAATGAGTTTTGATGAATTAATATGTATTTTGTTATGAATTTCATATGAAAAATAATGGTAATTAATATACTAATAAATAAAAATGAAGTACAAAATAACTAAAAAAATTAGAGATATAATAAAAAATTAAAAAATATATATAAATATTTATATTTAACCCACTTATATAAAACAACAAATTAACAAAAAATTATTACCAATAATTTCACTAGTCCCTAGAAAATTTAGAAATAGATGAATGAAAGTTTCATTATATATATTAAGAAAAAATATCTTTAATAAAATTAATAATGAAATCATTATTAAGCAATTTTAAAATATAAAAACTCAAAAAAATAATTATAATGTAATTTTGCTTGACATGAGTTAGTACATGCATTTTAAATTGATTTCTCTATACATAACACAACACATGTTTATATAATATATAATATCAATTATTTATAATTTTCTGCCTCCAACACTGCTTGTTAGGAGGCTCCATTCATTCCAAGTGACCAAAAAACAAGCGAAAAGGTGAGCAATGTTAATTGCAGATGCTTCAAAGGGGTACTTATCAACCTGGTGCAAAAAGAATAAAACCTTTTCTGTGATTACATTTTAGTATAAAGAATAAACTAGTCACGTTTACCACACTTCACCACGAGACGAGCTGGATAAAAAGAATGCACATTCATAGAAAATGAGGAGAAACAAATTATAAAAATTGATTTCTAATAAACACAATGTTAAAGGACTAAATAAAAAAAATAAAGGACCAAAAAATATATTATTGTTTCAGCGAAGCTACGAGGAGAGCTGCCCTGAATTCAACAATTCTTGTAGATTTTTTTAATATGGTCCTAGAATCTAATAAGATTACCAGGATACATCTAGATAATCTAGAAAGGAGAGGATGGACAGAGATCATAGAATAGAAAGGAGTCGCATGATATTGTTCTCTTGCTCACAATTCTCATCCATTTAGCCCATTTTTGCGTCCAGGTTCTCCGCGTACTTGCTAGCTGCTGCACAAAATAGCTCCTATAAATATTAAGGCTGATGACCATTCCATGCATGCATTAAAACAAGAAGGATCGGCATAGCATAGCATACCATAGATCAAGTGTCCCCTAGAGTTCCTCTGAGCACTTCACTGGGAATTTCCGATCAAATGAAAGAGTATTATCATTCCCACTGAAGTGTTTGGGGGAACTCCGGGTGTCATTTGATGTTTACAAGCTCAGCGAACAAACAATTCTGTCCTCTCGTCCTTACGGGTGAATTCTCTTCCTCCTATAGCTAGCTAGGGTATATACTATGACACTGATAAGCTGTCAACACTTACTGCTTTTGCGATTCATTTGTGCACCAAGGAGATTCGAAGCTGCAAAAATCTGATTAAGTATTTTCATGCAACATACGTATTAAGAACCATCCATTATCTTTATAAGTAAGAGCCTCCTAAGATAACTTAAGCAAGAAGAATTTCTAGACTGAAACGTCCAACCCCACAAAAAGGTGCACAGGCCAGAGTTGACTCTTCTCGTTGTTTCTGCCAAAACATCACTGCAGGTAAGCAAAGTCTGGTTTAGAACACAAAATTCACAGCATGTTCTTACATCCCGTCTTTGATAATTGCAGCAGACGGTTCTACATTTGGATACCATGATTTCACAGCATTTCCATGTCATCATTATCTGACAGCAATTTAAGAACCTTCAACTACAATCATAGAGAAATGTTATAAAACCAAAATTAACATTACTAACCTTCTCCATCAAGGGTTACATATTATACTCAGCAACTTTCTGTCTCACTAGCCTGGAATTCCAGATTGTGGAGTCCTCCATTCTAAAGCTGCTCGACTAGCCACGACCACCTAGTTTTTACTTGAAATGAAGGCGGAAACAATGAAAAGATAAGACAGGAGCCAACCTTTCTTTTGATGATCTCCATAAGATCGAAGTACCTTCAGTCAAAAGTTCATTCCTAGATATCACCTCTTTTGAAGGTGGAGTTCGGGGGAGCATCAGCACTGCAATCACTGAAAGGGTTCGAATCCATTACTTCTTATTTAGGAGGTCAGGGGGTTGAGAAACAAGCTCAACAAACTGGCAACTGATGAGAGCTGCTGCAAGCCTCTCGAACTCCTGAATATTGGCACTGAGATCATATCACTTTTTGAAACAAATGAAAAATAAAGAGAACAAATATGATGTCACTGAATTAGTCTTCTATCATTTTTCCCTTCACAATTCATAGCAACATATCACTGATCATGGAATAATTGGTACTCAACAATCTGATCAGAATCTTAAGGTTTAAAATTGAAAATCTTAAACTATTTTCTTAATGAATGATTAAGCAATTAATTTTTCATATTGATTATGTTAGAATAAAAATTATTGTTTATGCATTTTCCACTAAACTATTCACTTACATCATATCCATGCATTCGGTACTACCAAGAAATTGTCTAAAAGCAATCGAATAAGCAATTAAAAAAAAAATTCATTGGTAATTTTAAAAAAAATTAAAAATTTTATATTAAAAAATAAATATTTTATATGTTTTTAAATTATTTTGATGTGTTAATCTTAAAAAATAAAAAAAATATAATTTTAATACAAGGTTATAATTTTTTATTTTTTTTTAAACTGTGAGGTGTCAAGATTATACTTGGAATCCAAAAAAAAATGTAGTTCTAGAGATGTTTTAATCATTTTATTATTATTATTTTGTTTTTTAATTTAGTTAAAGATTATTGACTTTTATTATTAAATATTATTAAAAAAATTATTAACGCATATGTTAGTACATGACAACTCTCCACACCCTTTAGGTGATGAGTGAACGGCCATCTAGCTACTAAAATCTTACTTTCATGAAGACATTAGGATCCATGAGTCGTTCTCTTTCCAGTGACGTGGTATAAACTAATGAAGAAGGTCTAGTTAAGTAATGGTTGAGGTTTTTTCTTTCTTTCTCTCGTGCCCTTGAAATTCACGAATAATATTTTAAAAAATAATTGTATCCTTTAATTTATATTTTTATCAATTTTGGCTCCTTTTTTATTGTTATTCATTTAGTTTTTGTTATGTTTTTGAAAGTTTAACTTTTTTGTATTTTATCATGAGGCATTTTATTCAATTTGATTTTTTTATCTATTTCGGTCTCTTTATTCTTTATTGCTTTATTTTTATATTTTACACTTTTCTTTATTATTATTATTATTTTTCAATTTTAACTATTATGATTTTATTATTATTTTTTTTCATTCTTTTGATTACTATATTTTTATTATTTTTTTATTTATATTTTATTTAATTTTTTCCTATGATATTTAGTTTCATTTTATTTTAATCCAATTTCAGTTCTTATTCTTTTGATTACTTGTTTTTATCCTCTTTTTTTTAAATTTAGCCCCTAATTATTTTATTTCATTTTATTTTTTTACAATATTTAGTCAGCATCGTTTGGGTTTTAAATTATTTTATAATTTGATATTTTACATTGTTATTTTTTTGTAGTTAGCTTCTAACAAGGCAATCCTTAGCTTTATTAGTTGTTTCATTTTTTTTTTGTTAAGTTATCTTGATTTTATTTCCCGGATAATAAGTCAGCCAAGTTAATCATAGTTGACCTTGATTTTTTTTTTCTTTTATTCATTTTAGAAAAATTATTTTTTTTATAATTTCATCTTTTGATGTTAAATTATTGATCCTTGAGATATATGGTTTTTATATTCTTTTTTTTGGTTGGGTTATATCAAGTGTGAGTTAGTTAAGTTAACCCGGGTTAACTTGTATTTTCTTATTCAATATTTTTTTATTTAAATTCATTTTTTTTTGTTATGTCTTTCTTTTAAAAGTCATTTTCTTTTTAATCTCAATCTCATATTACAAGTAGCGGATTAGTCGAATTAACTCAGATTGACTTAGGGTTTTTATCCCTAATTTTTTTATAATTTTTTTTTAATTTCATCATTTTGTATTAATTATAAACTTGTTGCTTGTTTGCTCTTTTTTTTTTCCTTTCATTATTCTGAAGAGAGGTTAGTCAAGCTAACTTGGGTTAGCTTGTATGTTTTTTTATTATTGTTTTTTATTTAATTTTAGTCTTTCTTGTTAGATTTTTTTTTACTAGGTTTTTTTTTTGAAACTTTGTTTTTTATCTCAATCTCATATCTCAAATAATAGGTTCATCAAATTAGCTCAAGTTGACTCAGTTTTTCTTTTTCAGTAAAATGTTTTTTGAAAATATTTTTTGGTTTTCATCTTTGACAATATATTATTAGGATTCTTTTCAATTTCCTTTTTACGTGTTGTTTTTGTCTTATATCTCGAGTCACATTTTAATAAAATTAACCTGGGTTTTCTTGGATTATAGTCACTTAAATATCTTTTTATAGCATTGGAAAAAAGTTTGACCTAGCTCGTGGTCTAGTTATTACATTCATACTAAAAGATTTGGGGTATGCCCAATTGTCAAAAAATTTCTATTTTCAAATTTATTTCTTTCAATTTAATCCTTTTTATACCCTAATTAGATTAAATTGATTTTGAGATTATAACATAACTATCAAATTAAAAAAAAATAGGACTAAAATATAAAACACAAAGAAAATATGTCTAATCTCAAATTATCAATATTTTCTTTTTCGCTTAAAAGTTCATTTTATTTTTTGTTTTTTGGATTTAAAAAAAGTGAGAGAAAGTCATTTAAATAGCTAGGAGAGAGAAAATTATTGGTTTGGCAACTTTTTGACGACAAAACTCATTATTATTAGTATTAATAAGTTTCATTCGACAAATAATGATGATTTTTCCCTATAAAAATACTTGAAAAGGGAGATAGAGTTCTATTTGATTTTTTTAATTTGGTTGATTTTTATTTTCAAGTGTTTTAGGGTTAACAAGTGGTTTGTGGAGGTTTTCCTAGTGATTATTAGGGTTTTTTTTAGTGAAAAAGATAGTTTTTAAACAAAAAAACCCACCATGTGATTTTCTAGGCACCACAATAGTTTTTGGATTTTAAGCTAAGTAGTAACAAGCAGCGTGTTATCTGCTCTAGTAAAAAATATGTTGTCAAGAAAACAGATTGTTTTCCCCTTATAAAAAAAAAATTATTTGAAGGCTATGGAGCTTAAGGTCACCCAAACCTACATGTCTAGCCTAACTCTTTTTTTTTTAATTTTATCATTTAAAGTTAGATTTTTATTGAATTTTTTATTGTTTTTTTTTAATTTTATCTTTTAATAATATATATATTTTGAAATAATTTTTATTTTTTTATCATATAATTAAATAATAAAACAATATTATTGAAGTCTATAACCCATCTCATGGGTTTAACGAATTAAACTGAGTTGATCCGAGTTATTCCAGGATATCATGTCTTCTAAGTTGTACTTAAACTCACATGTCTATTTTTTATATAATTTTTTTTATTTGTTTTATTTTATTTTTGACACCCATTACACTGGTTCATGTAAAAATTACTTCTATGCAATATTTAATTTGAAACTTAAAATAACTAAGAAATTATAGTAAAGAGTTTTCTTGTTTTATTTTATTTTTTGCCACCAGTAAAATGGTTCTGTTCTACACTATTTAATTTAAAGCTTAAAATAACTAAGAAATTAGAGTAAAGAATCTTCAAGTTTAACTCATTGCTTCAAGTTTAATAAACAACAAAAAATTCCATACAGCAAGCTAGTAAAGTTTAGAACATCTCACAGACTTCGACTATTGCTGTCTTACTTTACTTCTTATAATTTTTTTCTTCTGTTTTTGGTTATTGAAATAAGAAACCTCGCTGCAATTCAAGGGAAAAGAACACGATGGATGGTGGCAGCCGATGCAGCGAGAACCTAATTCACCAGGCAGCATAAACTGTAAACAAAAATTCCAACACCGAAATGATCATTTCATTGCAGAGAATACACTGCCTCTTTACTTAATCGGTTCTTAGTGTTAAAAAGTTTACATCATTCATTAATTCCAAGTACGCAAATAAATTAAAAAGGAAAAAAATAAATCATTCAATAGAGATCTCCTCTTATCAGATGTTACAATGGGCCGAAAGGTTCAGGCAGAGGCTCGGATCCATTATCAAAGAAGGGCCCTTGATCGGATTTATCATCAATACTGTGCAACCAGTTTGTGTTCTTCAAGTCCTCGAGTAATATTGCATCATATCGAGAGCTTTCATAGATGTCAACGTCACTCAATTTTGCAGAGTATCGCCCATCATTTGCTTCGTGCCCGATTTCTGCAGCCCTGCTGAAGTGGATTTCATCATCCGAAACATCTCCGTTTTGTGAATTTCCGTTGTTGATGGATTCTTGTGTTCTTCGAGAACGGACAGATTGGCTTTTGGGAGTGGTGGATCTAATGCTCTGAGGGAAGAGGGTGGTGCTTGAAAGTGATCGAGCGCTTCCTGTGCCATTTCTTATGTCCTACAACAGTAAGTTGATATACTTTTAGGATTATCAGAAGATAGAAGTGTCTCGTGAAGACAAAGTAAAAAAAAAAAAAAAGTTTCGTGCAACAGTAACCTAACATGAAAATCTCCTGTTGAGGAAATATAAGCATCTGTTTCTGCCTGTGTCGCCTAACTTAATAGACACTAATCATCAATCCAGGCTCTCGGTCACAAGAATAGGCAAATCATCCCAGTCACCCTTCAAAACTTTCAGGGTATGAAATTTGAACCAACAACCAGGGAACAAAACAGTAAAAAGATCATGCTGCTAGTTCAATGGCAGCCAATAAATAAACAGCATCGTTATCTATTATAATGATGACATTGACAGAGCATTGTGTGATGCACGATGGTTAGCACTTAAAATCAACACGGACAAAAATGATCACATTAGACATTTTGAATGAGTTGGGTGCAACACAACATTGAACGCTAGTTTATCACAACATGGAAGGAAGAGTACACATACCATATGCCTGATGGCCATATCCAGAGACTTCTTAGATATAGTCCTCCCAAACCCAGTGCTATCTGAGGCAGCTGATGATGACTTTACTGGTCGTCGAATTCCTACTTCTGACTCATGTGAGATCTTTCGAGGCTCAGGTGTATCAGCCACACGCCCATTACTATGCACACGGCCCTTTCCAGACGGCTCTGTTAGCCTTCCCCTTGTGACAATTGGAGATGAATGTCTTCTTGGTGCATTCAAAGGGCCCATTGTTTCTGGGTTCCCCTTCATAGCTGAAGAAACACCTGTCCTGGACCTACCAGCAGAAAGTGGCCTCCCCTGCAAAGTTGTTCTGAGGTTTGGAGGTGTGTCTAGAGGAAAACAAGGAGGAATAACTGGTTGCTGTTGTGGCTGAACTCGAGGGCTTGGGGAACTTGGTCGGGATGCTGGCCCAGGAATGCGACCATTTGAGAGAACACGTCCAGCAGAAGTTGAAGGACTTGATGCAGCAGATGAGGAAGGTGCTGGGTTCCGACGTATAGGAGTTGATGGATGAGAATTTGATCGAGTGGGTGCTGCACTAAAGTTTGCAGGACTTTGCCCCCTAGAACTTGGAGTGGAGGGCCTCGAGTTTTGGAAGGGTGGAATCTTGTCAACTGATGAGCTGGTGGGGACAGGTCGAACTCTTGATGGGGTTGAGGAACGTGATGGGGTTGGGCGGGCTGGTGGTGTGGAAGCTCTTGCTACAGGTGGCGTGCGGGTTATTGGGGAGGATGGTCTAGTATAAGATGAGACAGTGGCTGAGCTCGTATTTAGGATTGAAGAGGACCTATTCAAGGAATAGGTACTGTATTGTGAAGAGGATATAGAAGGTCTAGTCACTGAACTGCTTCTAGCTGGTCTTGAGGAATGGTAACTCTCTGATTGTGAAACTGAAAGCTGAGAGAGAGAGAGAGAGAGAGAGTTAGGCTTAAACTTCCATAGCTGATTTTGTGTCATCCCATTATCACAATAAATTCCTTCCAAAATAGAAGAAATACTCTTGCTCAATCAGGGGGTACTTCAACAAGCAAAAAATGATCTAAAATTGGGGCAAAGACTGACAGTGCATAGCTTAGAGAAAGAAAAGAAGAGCATACCCTAGAAACCACCTTGGTAGTAGAAGTTGATCTAGCCAAAGAACTGCTTCGTGGAGCCACTGAAGTTGGTTTTGATTCACTTCCTTCCGATGAAGGAGAAAGAGGAGTTTCAGGGGGGGTAAGAAGCCTGATGAAATAAAAAGAAGTAAGTATGGGTTATGGTATATGAAAGCTAGTTTCTTGGTTTTCGATACAAGAGTAACAAGCTTAGCCTATGGATGTTTATTCAACACAAAACGAACATTTAACTGCTAATACTTAAAGCCTAAATTATTTGCTAAATCTTGTCAGTCAAGTGGAAATAAATTAACAGCAGGACAATGTCTTGGTTAGAACTTCAACTCATATTAAAAATGTCAAGTTTTGGTCTATAAGAAAGTGCTTGCGCAGAAATATTCTGAATGGTATTCAAGTAAAAATGTCCAACTGCCATTTTGAGAGTTTCTCCTGATACTCTTCTCTATCTTGCACAATAAAATTGCTCACCATTCGAAATAAGCAGTGCAAAGTTGCTGCAACTCTTAGAAACATCAGAACAAAGCAGGTCAGGATTTCCATTTTGAATTCATTAAAGGCTAGAACGCAAAACTCTATAAGAGATCCCTATGTGCCATCAACATAAGAATCAGAACTCCTTTTTTTTTCTTCTTGGGTTGCCAAAATTGTACTATCCATTCCAAAATATCTTTAATCAAAGCAGAAAAGGGGGACTGATTATCCAAAGTTAAAGGACTTCCAAGACAATCTGATCCTTTAGCAAACCATGTTTCCCCTGGAACTATCAATCCAACATACCTACACATATCAATATCGATACAACTCTGTTGAGAAATTTTTAACTTTGAATCCAGAATTCCAAATGAAACAAATCTTATACCAGACACCACTAGCATCAATGATGTTGACCAGAAAAAAGGAACAAAAAAAACTGAAGAAAAAACTTTAACATGTAATTGCCGAATCTGGAAAGCGTCAGAGATTTACCAATCATAATCATGCTTCCCTCCCTCCGTGGATGATAACAGATCATCGATCCCGCTCCTTGCAAATTTAGCTGACCCAACTGCAAGCCTCTCCAATTTCACTGAAACTGTAGCCAATAACCCCACTTCAAATCATAAGACCACCACACATTTTTCCCCACAAGAACAGCTATATATATAGAAACAGAGAGAAAATCACAGCCATGTAGACAAGCAAAAGTCAGTCCTGGCTAAGTTAAAATAAAATTGGGAATTAAGAGAAAATTCCCATATAATAAATCACCATATCTGTAAATTCAAAAATCAATAACTAATGAATCAAATCCATCAAAACTAAACACAAAAACAAGAGAAGAGGCAATGGTAGTTCTTTCCAAACTGGCCGCCATGCTAGCAACAGAAACGACAACGTTTTGATTTTATTTTTCTTTCCTTTTCTGTTTCTTTTATTATATATAGTGTTCAATATATATATTAGTCAGTGACATCATTTTTCATTTCCAAATCTCTCAGTCGTCAGTAAAATGACCAAATTATCCTCTTCCGCATTCCAGCACCTCATCAAAGGATTGCGAGAAACACAAAACACCACCGAGGGCGTTTCAGGCAACATAACTGAAAGAAAACCCATAACATACCATCAGAAGATTCATCGGAGGAGACAGAGAGACCGCGGCGGTTCTGGGAGAAGAGATCCAAGTTCTCGTCCGTGCCATTATTATTTTTTGAGAAACCACCGCCACCGGTCACATTATGACCACGGCGGAAGTACTGGGATCCCATCGGAAGATTCCTCCCTCCCACTAGAGATTCTCTCAAACTCCCATTAGTGCTCCTAGAATTACTATTATTACTATTATTAATATTATTATTCATCATTTCTTTCCTTTTTTTTTCTTTAGCTAAGCTACTATCAGCAACATCCACATATTAGCTTTCTCTAAAGCAGCAAAATGTAAGTAAAAAAGAGTGAGAGAGAGAGAGAGGAAGAAAAGATCGACTGCAAGAAAGAAGGAGGGGTGGGGAGAGAGAGAGAGCGAGCAGTTGATACGAAGACAGACAGTCAGTCACCTAGTTCTCCTTTGTTTTCTTCAATGTTTTACGTCATGTAAGACAGAAAGGGGTTCGGATCTGTGTTTTTTTATTATTATTATTTATATGGACAGATTACATATTTGGTCCCCAAACACCATATGAATACCAAATGGATCTCCGAACAAAAACTATTATCAATCGAGTGCCCATCAGCCAAACATGACCATATTAATTATCCCATCCCACCCCATCACTGAGATTTATGACAAAACGGTGTGTATTAAATACAATAAATATTTCCTGTTTTACATGATTTAAAAGTGAAATATATTTTCATGAAGAAGGTCAACTGGGTATTGTCCGGTATGTGGGGACCCATGTTAGAATATGTTTTGTAAAGGGACTTGAATGAGGATTCTATAATAGCTGGGGATAATTAATTAGCCTTTAGAGAGCCAGATTTAGGGAGATCGGTGCTCAGGCGTCGTTTGTGTCAATGGAGGATAAACAAGACAGAATTGTAAATCTGCCCGTATTTACTTCTTTCTATTTAATTTATTTATCCATTTAAGAGATTATTTAATATTATAATAATAATGTTATGTTTTTAAAATATTTTATATTAAAATAATATTTTATTTATTTTTAAAATTCAATTTTAATATTGATATATATATAACAAAAATATGAAAATACTAAAAAATTTAAAAAAAATATTTAAAAAAAATAATATATAAAAATATCAAGATTAATAAATAAAAAAAATATCAAATCTTGAGATGAGATGTTGTCTTGTAGCCACGTGTCTATTCCCCAAGTAAGGATATAAGTAGTTTTTAGTTTTATATTATACTAATTCATTGAGATTTTCAATCTATAATATTCTAACCAGCATCAATGGCCTTTGTAGTTCATCTTCCGTTTTTATTCTCGGGAAGTTAAACCCTTTAGCTTTCACTAATTATCATTACATAAGAGAAAATCATAATAGTGTCATCTTGATCATTGTGTTATCTTTGGTGTAAAGGGATTCAAATAATTTCATCCAACTAATTTTTTGAATCCATGTAAGGAATAAGCCACTCGTGTTTACTAGTTATTTAACTTGCATTTTATTATAGATAATATATTTTAAAAAAAATTAAATATACAAGTTATTTTAATGTGTTTCTTCACATATAAAATTAAAAAGTTTATCCAAATATCTAGTTAAATAAATTGATAATCTTCTATTTAAATAAGTTGATAAAAAATTGTTACCAATAACTAAAAGCAAAACTAAAATAATTGAGAGATAGATATAAATTAAAATATTTGATCTAATAATATATGATATTTATATTATTTACTTGATTATGTTTACTAAATTTTTTTATTAAAATTATTTTTTTATTTAATCAAATAATAATAGAAATAATCACAACGTGAAACTAATTGAATAAAATAAAAAGAAAAGAAAAATATGCAAGATCAAGCATATTAGAAATATTATCTAAAAATAAATATTTTTTATTTCTAAAAAATACTTTTAATCTATATAAAACAACAACAAAATATAGAAAAATCAGAATAATATCTTCAAAATTTAAATACAAAAAAGTAATTAAAAAATATTTATTAAAAAAAACCTACTAAATTAGCAGCCTAAATCACGAGACTGAATAACTAATATAAAAGAAATTAAAAATAACTACAAAACTATTCTTAAAAAAATAACATAGAATGCTGAAATTAGAAAGAAAATGAGCCAAAAGAAAAGATGTCAACCCGCATTAAATTTTTAAATTTGTAACTTACATCATTAGATCATAAAATACAGTAAATAAAAAATCATAAAGCTCATTCCCTAGCAAATCAAACACTAAAAGATGAAACCATGAAATTAATCAGTTACATAAAAGGATTTGAAATAAATAAAATTATTGTAATTAAAAGAATGAGAATGAAAAAAAATAGAGGCCGGCCATTTTTTTTTTATTGGATGGTTAAATTGTAAAGAAAACTTACTTTCACAAAAAAAAAACAAAAAAAATGAGGGCTAAATTAAAAAAATTAATGCATCATAAACCTTGATAGAATAATAAAATTAAAAACCAATAAAAATATAATGGAAAAGCCAAGAAAAACATTAGAAATCAATAAAATAAAAACCAAATTGAAAAAAATAATATATGATAAGCACATGTCATACAAGAAGAAAGAGGATGTGATGACACTTCTAACAATATAAAAGAAAGTTAGATTTAACCACTAAAAAATATTTTATTTACTTATAAAAAACATAGATATCTTTTAGATGCTAGTGCATGTATTATCAGTTTTTTTAAATAAAAAATTAATTATTAAAAGATCAAAATATTCTTCATGAGTCTAAAAATTTACCATAAAAACCTTTATGAAAGGATTGAAATAACATTAACCATGTGATATAATTTTTGTTTATTTTGGAGAGGAAAAATATTTTTTTATTGTATTCTAGGAAATAAAAAGGTAAAAAAATTTATTGGTCAGTAATTTTAATTTTTTTTTTACTCTAGAGCAAATATGTTATTTGATTATTAAATGTTTTTGAAAAAGAAACATATATCTATTAACGATTTTTAAATGATCAATGAACCACTAAAAAACACCAAATTACCTTTAATATAAAGGCATCCATTGTTAAAGAATTAGTAATTTAACTGTAAAAAATCATAGTAATTTATTCACAGTACTATAATAAGATCCATAGACAATCTCACATGATCAATATGACCATCCCTTTTTTAAGGGTTTGTAATGTCATTTCACTGTAATAAAATAATTAAATAATATGCGCGCGTGTGTGTATATATATATATGTCATGATATTTTCTAGGGTCATATGCCATGATCCTTTTCTTTTGTAGCTAATGATAGAATCGCCTTTCCAAGGGACATAACGATATGATGATATTTGGGAAGAGTGGAGACTTAGACAATTACAGTGTCCCACCCACATAAATGTTGCGAATTTATATGATGATTGCACATTGGAATTGAAAACTGGGATTTATTTATTTTTTCATCAATTGGAAATTATAAGTTTTTCGAGTTGGATTCAACCGTGTCAATTTGAAAAATAAACTTCTATTTAAAAAAACTATTTTTATTTTAAAAAAATTAAAATACTTATGAAATATAAGATTAGTATAGAAAATATGTTTTTTTAATGGCTACAAAAAATTAATTTTTAATTTCAAGATTTACTAAAATTAATTGAGATTTTCGTACATTAATAATTATATTTTTAAAATTAAATATCAAGTAAAAAAATCTGAGAAATAAATATAGATAAAAATACTTAATCCTTTCATGGTAAGAGCCACTAAAGTTTTATTTATTTATTTATTTATATGATAATATTTTTATGCATAAAAAGAGTAATAATTTAAATGTTATTACAACAAAATAATTTGTTATTATAAACTTTCTTTCTCTTATTAAAATTTATTACCTATACAAAAAAAAGGCTATTCCATGTCATTCATTTAATAAAAATTAAAAAAAATCATCAATAAAATTAAAATAAATCTTGGGCATTTTTTAAAATAAGAGTGAAAAAAACACCTTTCTAATTATTATTTAATATTTGATAATTATATTGATGATGTAATGCAATTAATAATGTATTTCAATTAAAAAAATAAAATTTTAATTTATTTTTTTAATAAAAATATTCAAATCAGTTTGATGGATACCTCAACTAACTTTTTTCACTAGAAACCAAGACAATTTCTTCTCTCTCTTTTTTGGATGAAAAAAGAAAAAGAAGAAACTGTGGTTAATATTAAGAAGGGAAAAAAATCAATCTAAAATTGTGTAAAGTTAACAATACCTAAATTGATGCTGGAAGTGAAAGTTCTTAATTAATGTTTTTCTGTTTTAAAAATATTTTTAAAAGAAATTAAATATTTTTATTTTTAGATTATTTTAATGTGTTAATATTAAAAATAAAATTTAAAAAATAATATATATATAATTTCAATCTATTTCTTAAAAAGAAGAAGAAGAAAAATAATTAAGAGGGCAAGTGTTAGGATCAAAACATCCGAATTCTCTACATCTCTCCATCTTTGCACAGAGAATCTCACGTGAAATAACATCACACTGACCTTTCTTCTACATTTCTACTTTGCTCCCTTTTCCGGATGCTGATAGAAAAACACAGGGACAGTAGCAAGTAGTTCATTTGTTTGCTCGTCACCTAACTTGGATTGCTTCTCCCAAGAACCCTAAAAGCTAAATTTCATAACCCTAGCTAGGTGTGGCAAGACGATCACTTCAAACAAAAGCAAGCATGGAGCTTACTGAACTTCATGAATGAATCTGTATCTTTAATTTTCCCTTCTAAATCTTCATGACCGTGCAAATCTACTAGCTGTATTCTGAGGAAGACATTAAAAAAAAAACAAAGGATGTGTTAGATTTATTTTGCAAATCACAACTCATCAAGACTCAGTGAATTGCAATTGTATACCCTTTTTTATTTTCTAATTTGGATTTGGTCAGGGTTTTTTTTTTCTTTTAATTTATTATTTAATATTGTGCTGATTTAGAATTTACTTAGACAATTTGTTGAAATATTTCTCTCTTTTTTTCAAGAAACAACTATTTTTTTATATTTACTGATATATATAATTCTTAATTTATTTTATTAAACATATACATTATCTTTTTTATTTGTAATTAAAGCTTCTTTTCTTATGGTGTAGAGCGCTTGCCAATTTTTTTTTTTTTTTTTTTTACGTTGACAAAAAAGAATTTAAATCTGATCTGAAGCATGAACAATTAACAAGTTAATTACTGGATATATTCATTGATATCATACCATCCGAAGCATGCAATATTTTTTAGTTCTTCCCTTCTTCATTCCTTAAGTTTGAAGCATTAAATTATTTGTTAGGATATGAACCCCACCACGGACCAACCATTTATACTGAATCCTTAGATGGGCCATGGCGAGAGAACCCTCCAGTAATAATTAATAACTGAAGCATGAAGATGATCGCTTGCTATCAAATTGCTGGACCATTTGAGATAAGCATCCGTGCAAAATGTATGGCCCAACATGCTAGGCCCAACAACAAACCCATGTGTCATGTGACGGCTCATACTTCAGGTGAAGAGCCCGTTTAGAATTATCATAGCAATTATTTTTTAAAAATATTTTACCACTTAAAAATTAATTAAAATATTTTTTTTATTTTAACATTAATATATCAAAAAAATTTAAAAATATACAAAAATTAATTTAAAATAAAAAAAAAATCTCAATTTTTTTTAAAAACACTTTTAAAATATAAAAACAAACAAACTATTAATTTTCTTCTAATATTAAGTTATGATTAATTGATTCATCTACTATAATATGAGCAGCGTGTCTCTCTAATTGACTATAATTAAAATTGATCAATATTTCACTATATTGTGAACTACTGTACATTATAAATTAATTTATTGTGAATTGTACTGTTTTGTATTGTAGCTCATATACTATGTATTGTGAGTGTTTTCAATGTGAATCACACTATTTGATGAGGGCATATGTAATGCTGCAGTCAATAGATCTTAAACGCCAAGCTAAATACACACCTCGTGGGGCTGCAAACACCTAACATTAGTTGCTAAACTTAGGTGTTGGGCGCATCCTAACCTGCAATCACATATCACTTGGTCTATCCAGTCTTGGTTGCTTGGGCTACTTGCCTGCCTGTGTGCTGGGCAAACCAAACACACACGCGGTGCGTGGATTAATTGTCTTTGTGAGAAATATTATTATTTTTATTATAATTCATATAATTGATAAATCTGAAAGAAAATGTTATTATTGATATTGAAAACATATCATTATCTATATTATAATTTTTCATGATATTTTTTACAAAAATAAAAGGTAAGCCTGTAGTGCAGTATTATTAAAAATATTCAACAATTTTAAATATTAACATAAAAATATTTATAATTTGCATTATAAATATTAATTTTTTTATAATTCAAGGTATTCATATCAAAATATTTTTATTTTTTTTATAATTGAATGCATTCATATCAAATATATTATTTGTGTTGTGAATGTTATTATTTTTATTAAAAGTATTAATATTAAAACTATTATCTTTTGTGTGATACATATTATTATTTTTACAATAATTAATATTATTAATAAAATAATTACTAAATTAGAAAAAAAATATTCTTGATATTGAAAAACAACTATAAATTTGATTTAAAAGATAAAATTAAAAATTATTGTTGTTGTTGTTATTAATTTTTTAAAACCAATTATTATTATAAAAAAAATATGTGGGAACACATTATACTTAGCTCGATAACTATATGCTAAACAAACCATAGTGTACACGTTTATGTTACGTACCTTAGTTCACACCCCTACATCCACATGGCACTTGGAATCATATTATAGTGCACACACATTATGTATAGGTTACCTACTTATGAGTTAAGCACATTCCATGTACACATAGTGCTTGCTCTACTTGCATGTCTATTGAGCAAATTTTAATGTACACATGACACTTGAACCATACTAAAATTTTACCATTTTTAAATATTACATGTTGTAAAATTAAAAATAACCTTAAATTATTAGTTGTACAGTATTTAAATATTGAATATGCAAGACCTAAATAACCTTGAATCATGCAACATCCGAACTTAATTTTTTTTAATAAAAATAAAAGATAAATGCGTAGCATAGCACAAGTCATATAAATATTATACATTTTATTAACATTCAATTTTCTTAACTTATAAAATTGATAATAAAGATGTGTTATCCCGACATGAATGGGAATATAGATTGAAATAATTAAAACTCAATTTTGTTAAGTTATAAATATTTAATAAAACAAAAAAAATATAATTCAACCTTTGTAAAAGTAATATAAAATTTTATGTTTTTATATTACTTTTACAATGATTGAATTATATTTTTATATTTTTTTAATTAAATTTTCAGAAAACTAGAAAAAAAACATGAAAAACGGGTTAAATAATTTTTTAATTACTTTCACGGGGTGAAATTTGGTTTTCATTTTTTTTATTTTTTTAATTGATTTATTTTTAATTTGATTTTTTAAAATTAAACTCATCTATATACTTTTTTGAATTTATTTTTTTATGAGATTATTATAATTTTATAACAAGAGTGGTGAATTTTATATTTTAATGTGGATTGACTTGAGTTAATTTAATATATTATTGTTTTAATATTTTAAAAAAATATCTTGAAATCTTCTTTTTAGTTAAATTATATATATATTTTAATTATTTTAAAACTTGTCAAGTTAACAAAATTATATTAACCAATACTTTCATGGTTTTATTTTATTTTTTTCTCAAATCACATTAACAATAACCCTTTTGTTTTTATCAAAATACTTTAAAAAGCTTGATCCGACCCCAAGGTACTATTGATAAATAATCAAGTAAATAATACTAAAAGAACAAGATAAGCCACTGTAGCTGTATTCTTTTACGCTTTGACCCTTGAAGTTTTTATATTATTGATATTTAATCCTTGTAGTTTTAAAATTTGGGCCTTTTACATTTTAAGTTTTTTCATATTGGTGCCCTGATTTTCTAGTTTTTCTTTTTACTTGGTCCTTGTAGTTTTTGGTTTCTTACACTTCGTTCCTTGAAGATTTTGTTTAATGTGGTCCTAATAGTTTTGGGTTTGTTCGTTTTGGTTCTCAAATTTTATTTTCACTATGTTTTTGTCCTTCAATTACGAAAGAAAAGAGAGAAAGTTGCCTGGAAAAAGGAAGTGGACAAAAAGATATAATAGTTCAATAAAAATAATTTATTACCATCTAACTTCGCTATAAAAAAGAACGGAAGTAATTTATTTTTATTTTGTAATTGTAATTGTAATTATAATTGACACATTACATTTGAGGTTTGCCTAGGGCGACAGCCCGCATGTTTTGACAGAATAAAACGATGCTGTTTAGTAAAATAAATCAAGCTGTTAGTTCAATTGAACCCCCATTCTTTCTAATTTCAATTAATTGAGTCCAATATGCAACTTCTATCCAAATTCTTATGGATTAAGTCTTAAATCGGAACTATAATTTAATTTTATAAGGTAAAAATATATAAATAAATCCCACATAAGGTATATGAAGTTACAAATAGGGTCTCAACTGCCTGTAATAATAAAATATGGGGCTCAATTGAACGAATAGTCTAAAAAGAGACTAAACTGACTAATTTAGTATAATACAGGGTAAACATAACGACTTTGGCCTTCCAAGGTTTCTTCTCCAGCGAGTCAGTAATATCTCTATTAAAACTCTTTCCTTCTTCCAGCAGAACCAGACGCAGAAAACTCTTACAAAGAAAAAGAAAAAGAAAAAGAAAAAGAAAAGGAGAGAATGAGTAGAGGAAGCGGAGGTGGATATGATCGGCACATCACTATATTCTCTCCTGAAGGTCGCCTCTTTCAAGTCGGTATGTACTGTCTTCGATTACTGTTATTGAAATTTGCTCTCTCTCTCTCTCTCTCTCGGTTTTAATTGAATAGATATTGAGATTTTCCGTGCAGAGTATGCGTTCAAGGCAGTGAAGGCTGCTTCCACCACTTCCATTGGAGTTCGCGGCAGCGATTCTGTCTGTGTTGTTACTCAAAAGAAAGTTCCAGTGAGTCAATCACTCTTTTTCCTATTTTTATTTTTTAATTTTATTAACTGCCTTGATCTAGGTTTTTTTTTTTTTTGCTAATTTTTTTTTGAATGAGGGATCAGGACAAGCTTTTGGATCAGACTAGTGTTTCTCACCTTTTCTCTATTACCAAGTTTCTTGGTCTTCTCGCCACCGGCATGACTGGTCTACTTCTTTTGCTTTCCTCCTTTCTTTCCTAGAGAAAAAAATAATAATTGTGGCATTCAAGTAATTGATAATATATATTGTTTTTCGGTTTCAGCATGATAAAAAGGTTTCTTTTTGTGTGGATTTTTTAGCTGATGCAAGGAACTTAGTCCAACAAGCAAGGAATGAAGCGGCGGAGTTTAGGTTCAGATATGGGTATGAAATGCCTGTTGATGCATTAGCCAGATGGTATGTTTGTGTTTTTCATGATGCTAATACCTGTATTTGATTATGTTTGAGTTTTTCAATATGTGGGATGAATCCTTTTCTGTTTGGGTTACCAATAGCAAGTTTAGGTTTCATCTTAAGTTTTCCTGCCAATAAGCTCATTCTCTAGTTTTAACTGACGACTTCTTCTCTAACCATGATTGTTTTCCATCCGTATAATGTTTAATTTTAATTTTTTCTGTATATGTAGGATCGCAGACAAATCACAAGTCTACACTCAGCATGCATATATGAGACCTCTTGGAGTTGGTATGGGCTCTTGTTTTTCTTTTTTGTTCTGTTTTAGTTCTTTAGATGATTCACATCTTCACGGCAATGTGCTATTTATAAGGTGTATCTGAGTGTTTTTTTTGGAAATTTATACATGCTAATTGATGCTGCTGGTCTTATTCTTACATTTATATTTTTTGACACCTTTACCGTATCTTTTTCTGTGAAGTTGCTATGATTTTGGGTATTGATGAAGAGAATGGGCCTCAACTTTACAAGTGTGATCCAGCTGGACACTATTTTGGTCACAAGGTAATTGGCAAACTTGTTCATTTCTCGAAAATGCATTGCATTATTGATGTTTTATTCTAAATGTGCTGTTTCTCTATTGTATAATGAAAGCATCTGTGAATCCCATGATCATATAACCAAAGAAACTTGGATGAAGTTGAGATAAATATTTCTTTAAAGACATGCTTAAGCTATATCCTCAGGATAAAAATATCAGATAATTAAGCATGTATGCTTTTGAATTTCACATGACAATGTCTATTGCCTTTTTTGGTGATCTGTTTTTCAAGTACTCCACTCCCTAAAATTGAGCAACTTTTGTTTTTTGTTGTTTAGCTAGGTCAATTAATTTGCCTTCTAGGTATGTTTACTAGATTTGGCAGCCAATGAACAGTGCAGATATTACATTCATGAAACTAGCTGTTTTCATGATATGAACACTTAATGGTGTATGATGCAACTCCTGAAATGATTATTTTTGAATATGAGAAAATTTATTGAACGCATGTTGATTTATTTTAGCTTTGCATTGTACATAATTCTAAGGATGCGTATTGCTTGAGAGAACGTAACTTTACACTCATGTTGCAGGCTACAAGTGCTGGATTGAAAGAACAAGAGGCTATCAATTTCCTGGAAAAGAAAATGAAAAATGATCCTTCTCTCTCCTACGAGGAAACTGTGCAGGTACTTATTCCTATTTCCTATTTCCTGGAAAGGACGTGCTGAAGGACTATATATTTTAAGTTATGATTGGCCATGCATGTCAGCTATTGCATGTTTATTTTCTTTTTTCTGGGTTTGAATGTGGTTTAGTATGCATGGAATTTTTTGGGCCATATAAAACGCACTACCCAACAACTTTTAATTTGTCCTTATGGTGTTAAGGAGTTTCAAGGCTATAACTTTATAGGAGTGCTCACATGATTTTTGTTCTGCATAATTTGATTTCCTGGGCTATGAGAGGATTCTGAGTAGAGAACTAGAAAATAAATTAGAGGATAAATGTTACTGGTTTTTGTTTGATTATTTCATGAATTGGTGCGAAACTACTTTTAGATTATTTGTAATGGGGCTTTTGTTCTTTTCCAGAAATAACATTTTATATAAGATGGTCCTAATACTGCATATTGGTTTTGTTGTGCAGACTGCTATTTCTGCTCTGCAATCTGTTCTTCAAGAGGATTTCAAGGCTACTGAGATAGAGGTTTGATGTCTCAGTTTTTACTTTCAGCTGTTAGTGATACTTGACCACTAATATTAAATGATCAAAATTAAATATCCTGTGAAGGCTGAAACTCAAAAAATAAAGAAACTTCAGTGTAAGTTGTCTTCTCTGACATGTGGCCTATGACTGATCTCTGACATTTCCATTTCTGTTAAGGCGGGTTTCCTGCTGTTGAGTTTCCAATAGAATTCGGAATATGGGCCCAGTACCTTTTCCTTGTTTTTCCCAGTTGCCTATGAGATGCCCCTTGTGCAGTGTGTGCTACATATGCTCACCATTAGAAATTTGCGTGGAAATGCCGTTTAATCAATTTACCTGTACAAGTAAAATGGTTTATAACGGTCAGTGTTTGGTTTTTTGCCAGGTGGGAGTTGTGAGAACAGGTGATCGTATTTTCAGAGTGCTGTCCACCGAGGAAATTGATGAACATTTAACTGCCATTAGTGAACGTGACTGATTTATGGAGTAAACAGGGGCGCCTGTGGGAGATGGTTATGCTTTCATTTGAAGTTATCAAAACATAATTAATCTTGTATTTGGCAGGGAAAAGGAAGAGTGAGAAACATTGTTTTGAATTGTATTCCCAGATTTCAGTTAAATTGCCAGAACATGTTCCATTATTGCCATTTCTGCAGGTGTCTCTGCAGCTGTTTTCCAAGAAATGATAATGGGCAAAATGGCTGCGGTTTAGAGAACCTTGTACTTCGTCTAAACTATTTGCATATGTAAGCTTGGGATTATTTGATATCTTGATTGCTTGGTGTTCTGTAGATGCCGGCTTGTGTATGGATCTTTGGAAATTTGCCAGTAGATAAATTTGCAGTTTGGTGTTTTCTTGCTGGGTCTAGTTATCTCGGAAGTCAGCATGCTATAGCTCTGTTAGTTAATCTGTCACCTGGGTTCTAGTGTAAACAACTAGTAAATATCAAAACTTATTTCAGGAGTCAATTTGTATCCATGTCTCGTGCATGTTCTTCAACGTGAGACTTCCAAGGATTAGTTGAAGTCAGTGGTGTTTTCCATTGAAATTTGGGGATAAACAACCATGGCATGGTGGGATGTTTGACTCTAGTTAGGTGACAGTTAACAAAGACGATTACCCCAAGTTAGATCAAATAACAGGTGGTTGAACGGGAACCCCTGGAGCTGTGTATCCTGTAACCAGGAAACGAAGAGCGTGTCCGTTTGCCTGATCACCTAACTGGGAATGTAACTAACACTTCCCGGTTCTGGTCTATGCCCGAGCGAAGCGTTTTCTCATCATGTATAAGGCCTGCTCCTGAGATCAAAAGGTGCATCTTTCACCGTTTTCAGTCAATGTTTCAATATCTTTAGTATAGCCATGCCACCATATTCGGAGGTCGATTGAGTGCTCTAGCTTTTGCAATTTATCGATTCCCTTCCTTGTGTGCCACATATTTGATTGTCTTGTGCTTCTTGCTTAGCATAATGATGTTTTTTATATGTGACTTGGGCTGCCAGAAGTTCTCTTGACCTGACTTGAAGGGTCTTGTGAAGTGGATGCATAAAATAAAAAAAGGCCATGCATAGAACTCTTGTTGTGTTTTAAAAGCTTTCATCTCTTAGCTTGATTCTTAATTGATGACAACTACTCTTAAAGATCAATTTTTAAACACAACCTGAATATGACAACTGATTTATCATGTCATCTAACCTTAGTATTAGAGATCTATACTTAATTGTGACCTAGTTAATGACTTGACTATTCATACACACACACCTTGAGCTATCTTTTTTTTAGGACTAGAAGAATTGGTATTGTACATTGACTCATATTTTCCTAAATATATCCCTTGTCTAACAACTCCATCACTTGTTTTTGCAACTCTTTGGCTTTTTTAGGGACAAGTCTATAAGCTATAAGCTAGTATGTGTGGAAGGCTAGAATCTAAAATTAAATTAAATCAAATCAATCTAGTTATGGATATTTTACATAGATGGCAATCCTTGAGGTAACTTGTCTAGGATTAAATATGCAAATTCTATTAACATACCTTGTACTTCCTCCTTAAAGTTGTCAACAACATCATCATTCTCTTCAACCGTTCCACTACTAGGAACTATGACATGTATTACTTACTTCATCTTGTATCTCTTTCACAAATTATGATAAAGAAAACAAATTCTTTTTTTTTTTAGTATTCATCTCCACCTTTTTTTTGTAGGTGTAAATTCTATACATTTCCCCTTGATATTTAAGGTTTATGTATTTTTTTCTACCATAATTACTCTTATCAAATTGATATGGCCTCCCTAACAGAGCATGATACGCATATATAAACACCACATCACACTAAAAACTATTAGAATATTTTTTTCCCATTAAAAAGAAAACAAAACAACGTTTTTTGATAATTATGTTAGTGCTTTTATTCATCCATGTTAGCTTATACTGCTTAGTATGATTTTTAGTTTTCAGTTGAAGCTTCATTCATTATCTTCGCAAATATTATATTTTTAAAGTTACCACTAATTATAATCAAATTACATGCTTTGTCTTTGACAATGCACATAAAATAAAAGATAGCAATATGCCGCTAATCCTCTTCTAAATAACCCTTGAGCATTAACATAATATTTTTAATAACAAGGGTAGTATTACCATCTCTATAAAAAATATCTCCATCAATGCCCTAATCATCATCATACTTAGGATCTATATTTGTAACTCCCTCTATCAAAAAATTATTTTTAAAAGGACTCTTTACTTTGCTAGATTCGATAGCCTAGTGTCCTAGTCCATCAAATCTGAAATAATAAATTTTAAAGCCAAAACCTTGACCCGTTATATGATGATTTCTTGTTGGGAAGAGATGCGAAATAGAGTTATACCTATTAGAGTTGCTAGAAATCTTGGTGTCCTTAATTGTTGTTTTTTTTCCTTTTCTTTTTCTTCTTAGTTTGTTAATTTCGTGCTAAAACTCAACAATTTGCAAGAGAAGAAGATGAGTCTCGTTATGTATCTCAAGTTTTAGTGACATGTCTTTTGTTATTTAGGTTCAGGTTTAGTGCTAATTAAATTTGCTAACTAAGGTTTAGTCTCCCCCACTCTTTTTTTCTCTCTCTTCTTTTATCTTGGATTTTGTATAGCTTATCAATTAGCACTATATATATATATATGTATGTGTGCGTGCGCGTGTATATATTATAGTAGCAGTTTATTCTCTAGCGATACCAAATACTTTTGGTTGATGGAATTTCTATAAATACAAATCCTTAAGAAAACATGAAGTTTGCTCAACGCTTTTGCTTTGTTTTCAACATAATTTTTTTTTTATGAGATAGTTTTCTATTTCAGCATTGGAATTTAGTAACAGAATATTAAGCCTATTGGCAATGCAATTTAATGTGTAGTATACTTCTGATATTTTTTCTTGAAAAACTGTTAGCTTTACTTATAATCAATCTATTAGCTCATGGATTATGCAAAACACTTCCAATCTAGATCCTCTGGGATGGCAGCTAGTTATTCCCAGTGTGCATGGTCGTGCAATCTTACATTATTTCTTTTTGTTGACCTCCTGCAAGGTTTATGCTACCATTAGATTATTCATGTTTTTCGTACAAGCCAACTAATCCATGAAGAGTTGGGAATAATTCATAACCACAGATAATAAAACTAGCATGTTATCATCAGGTTTTTTTTTCAATTATTGTTGTTAAGCTCACTGCAAAGACTTTTGATGTATGAACAGATTATGAGATGCTACCAACTGATATAGAAACAAGCTACCAGTTGTTGCCAAAAACATACAATAATAGTAGCGAGCAAATTTATTTTTTTATATATCCACTAAATCATTGCATATTTGTTGTAAACATAACAATCTTTTTTGTATATTGGCTGCTCCACTATAGATCTATAATACTTTTCTATGGGTCTATTCATCATGGATTTCACTATCAGGGTTTTAAATTCAAGAGTAAGAGGATGCTTCTACATCAGCTTTTATGGTAGCTTAACCTAAGGAATGGAAATCAAAGAACAAGGAATACAATTTTTTTTTTTAAATCACAAAGCTACCCTGATTTACAGATTTTTTACTAGATAATTATCTTTATATGTCTTTAAAATAGGTTAACAACTCTCTTGAATATGTTTTAAATTGACCTTTATAAGATAGAAATAATCAGAATTCTAATTCAAATAGAAAAATAACACAACCTGAAAATAAAGTAAAAAATCCTAAATTAACTAGGAAAATAACAAAACTAATAAAAACAACAATTTAGGTGTCTAATTTGAAGACTTTTCTAATTTTGGCTAGTTATTACAAGCTAACCCTATAGAGGTAAATGTCTAAAATCTCTTAACTGAGTTTTAATCTCATTATCAGATAAAAAATTATGATGTTTTCAATCAAACAAGTCATATAGCGGGACTAAATATGTTATTGAGTCTCTTTTTGTGCTGGGATTTGTTCATCTAGTCCAAATACATATATGCTTGACTATCTACGTGGTCATAATACAATAATTCTATATGTAGTTGATCAGAACCTCCAACATCAGCTTCTTATTCAGATCAGGATTATCCATAGACAGGGTAACCCTTCGCACAGTCTTTTTTTCATCGAAGAGCAGTCTGGTTTGAACCTAAGACAAAAATCATAGCTTGCTACTTTTTTTTTCCCATTTGACTGGATATGCACAGCTATATTTTTCTTGAGGAGACTCCATCCATGTCCACTCTGACTAGAGAGGAAAACATTGTGTGGCACAGTCAGTGCAAAATTTCATATTGAACAGGCTAAATCTTAAGACTCCATGATCACTTTGCATTCTAATCGCTGGACCTTCTATTCTTAAGAACATTGTCCTGCTTGTTTAAAACAGGATAATCATAATTTTTTGTTATGATTTGGGCAGCTATTTAACTGCTTCGCTGAAAGACAGGAATGGTATATGAACAGCTGAATTGCACCAAACAATTTTCCTACGCTGTGTTCTGTCATTCTCAGTAGTTCAAGAAGCGTTCTACTGTTCTCATCAGTGGCCAGTATGATAAGCCAGGTCCATCACCCTCTGATCTCCTGGAAGAGAAAATAAGCTTAATTGCACCAGCTGTGTGCACGCAGCCCCTTCCACTACACGCTTCGGTGGCAGCAGCGCTGAGGTATCATTCCATATGATATATTAAAATATCCAACATCTAAGGAAAATAAAATAAAATAAATAGAAAGCTAAAGAGCAATGGGTATGAAGAAATGGGATGATTGTGATAAAGTAGCATTGCAGATTCCCATTAGTGCAGTTTCTGTCATTTGACGACTCATGTGAGCGGGCTGGATGACTAAATGCACCGTCTTCTATTTTTTTATATATATATATTGAACACATGAATCATTGGGCCATTTTCATTGGATTATGGAATCCATCATGAAATCCCATATTAAGATTATAATCTAATATATAATTCATGTATACATATTCTTAAAGTTAAGCGCATGCTCTAAAACCTGCTCTAGAAATTAACTCGAGAAACAACTTAAATAATGCTACTAAACAAGCTCAAATCTCTTTCTTATTAAAACATTATCTTTTTTTTTAAATTTTTTTTATCAGATTTAATCAAGTTAATTAATTATTCTCAACCCAACCCAACTCAAGTTTCCAGTCATGGTTTCTTTAACCTAACTTAGATTTAACAACTGTGATTATATATACATCACCCATGCGTTGCTATAGTTTTTTTAAGATCTATTTTATACATTTGAACAACTCATTTTACTAATTAGATATATTATATGGTGAACAATTTATATTATAAAAGAATTCTTTTAAATAAAAAAATTAAGGATAAAATTTATACATATTTAGCTAGTGACATCATAAATTTAATTTAATTTATAAATATAATATTTTTTTAGTTAACAGTATAAATTTTTTGTTGATAATTTTAATTTAATTTAAATTACATTACTATTTTACAATTAGATTTTAATGAATATAAAATATTATGATGGCTATTATGAATTATAGTTTTGATTTTTTTCTTAAAAAACAATCATAAATTAATATATTTTCATTTAAAATCTTTTTATTTTCAACACATTATTTAATTATTTATCGAGAGAAGCAAGAATAAATAACTAGGTATATAAATGTGGTGATAACACAAACCATTAAAAAAAAAACCTAATAGATTTAAGTTTTCACTGTATACCAAGACATGTTGTAATACATTCTTTTTTCAATGATTTACTAGTCATTGTTATATTGATAAAAAATTAACTAGTCTTTTAATTTTTTTAAAATAATAAAATAACTAAATTATTCTTAAAAATAACAACAACAAAATGTAAACTAGTGTCTAGGTTTTTTTTTTTGTATTTTCACTTTTTAAAGTATAGTAAAATGACAAAAACAAATTTTTTTTTTAACTTGCATCCATTAATTGTTTTGTATTTTTAGCTTGATTTTTTTACTATATTATAATTGAATGAGGTATAATTGGATAATTTAATAAATATAAATATTATTTTAAAAAATATTATTGTCATGTGCATTGTAAATATCAACACGTGGGTAGTTGTTGTGCCATTCAAGCAACATAGAAGAGGTTTTAAGCTATCAAACAATGGATGACAAAGCAATATTCAAATCATCTTGACAACCTTTTTATCTCTAAGTAGATAATGTAGCCAATAGACTTTTGGTAGGATGCGTACGACATTTTCTCTCTCTCTCTCTTTCTTTATTTTTGCATCTAACTCTTGAATTTTTCTTCTTTAAAAATTTTATTTTTTATTCTTTTTATTACTATTTTTTAAAAATAATTTATAAAATTGGATTATTTTTAAAATTTCATCTTCTAATTTTTTCATCTATTTTATTCCTTTTATTACTATTTTTCTATGAGATAATTTTTTCAATTAATTTTTCTTTTAGGATTTCAACCTCTCTCATTTTCTTTCCTATCATACTTGATCATCATTTTTTTATAGCTGTTTTTTTAATTTAATAAATTTATTAAACTGATATTTTTTTCGATTTTATCTTTTAATATTAAATTAATTATAAATTGAATTTATTGATTAGTATTTCACGGGTTATAAGTTTTGAAGATTGATTCAAGTTTAGGATATTCATTCAGGTTTGTTTTTTTTCCACCTCTTTTTTAAGCTCATGCTTTTTCAGTTTTATCCTTCAATATTTATTTGATTAAAAATTGAGCTATGTTATTTTTTTATTTGCTTTTTATAAGATTTTTTTTGGATTTTGAAAATTACTCAAATCATCTCAGATTTTTTTTATTTATCACTCTTTGTTAAATTTAATTTTTTAATAAAAATTTTATATGTCATGGTATTTTATTTGATTTACTTTTTAATTCATTACTTTAATAATATGTATGATCTTTTTTTTTATATCATTATACAATCTTTCATGATGACTTTTGAATTATTTTAGCAGACTGCTTTTGATAGTTAGACAGTTTCCACATCAAAGCGACGATAAGTATACAATGGACATTTCTTTTGTTTCCTTCCAAGTGTGATTTGATTGCTCATTTTCAATAGATAATTATTGTTATTTTTTATTTGCCGACATTTTTTTTAATTATATTTATGAAGTTATGTAAGCTTATTACACTCGGTCAAGCGATGACCAAGTATTATATCTTTCTTGTTTTTTTTTTTTTTTTTTTTNAAATGTTTGATGGAATCCACGTTAGCCACATGTTTGAGTGTGTGTATGATTTGTTGGGAAGGCGCTAGCAATCCATGCTGTAGCTAGTGGTGGGTTGATGGCAACTGGAACTTGTAGTCTGATGGTGAGATTTCTGCCAAGTAGTTTATTGAAGGATTATTTTTCAAGGTTTTCGCCGGTGGCCTTTGCCGCCACTACTTGGAAACAAAACCCACCCACTTCTACTTTCATGAATTTCCACTTCGTGACGTAGTTTCCATAATATATATATATATATATATATATATATATGATCTCACGTAATCCGCTATTCGGTCACCTCTAAAAGCTACCAGTGTCTCCTCTGAATCGTGGTTAGGTCTCCACGGGTGAGGAAAAGGAAGGAATTTCGTTTGTGTCAACTGTTAGTAAATATCTGAGCTATTGAATGATACGAGACTCTGGTTGTATAAAAGCTATTCAGCTGAGAGAACACAGGCCATGTTCTCGTGCACGACACCATTGCTGGTTTTCTCAAAAAGTATTGTTATTTGTCACGTCCTTCTCAATCTTAGGCCATGTAGACGTGGATATGGAGTAACATCGTCATCATCATCCTCATCAAATCATTGTCACTGGTCAATGTACATTCTCATGCTCTGAACTTGTGACTGTCCCATGGCTGCTGATTACCCTTTCAATCTGGTGGCGGCGCAACCGGGGCCAGAACGACCCCGCCCATTTCCTCCTCATTACCAAAATCTGACTGCTCTCAGTCATCAACCGCATCCACATGCTTCCAACTTAGGTCTTTCTTCACGTTTTCCTTTTTTCTATTTTCACATATCAGCTCTTTTTAAAAAAAGAAATATCACATTTTATAAAAGTCTAAAATGCAATATCTTATCGCTATTCAGAACGATCACTTTCAAGAAACAATATTAAGCGTGCAGGGAAGAGAAAAGGAGATAAAAAAAAATAAAAAAAATACTCCATTGACATCAAAATTTCGATTACAATAGTATTGATATCATCAATAAGATAAATCTAACATATCAGAAAGGATCACCGATAATTAGCCGAGTATATTATACTTGGTGTCTAAAAATGATGGATGATATATATATACATATATATATATATACATATATATATATATACATATATATATATATATAGTGGTGTTATTTTCAGTTCTGTATTATCTATCAATTGCATGTTTAAATACATTTTGTTTGCTTTCCACTACAAACCTTGCAAAGCAACACAAGATGAAGCTTCTTTGAAATGTTGTGCATTGGTCCCATTGAAATGACCACGAAACTTCAAAGGCTTATACTGGCATTTTCTTTGTGGGGCAGATAGATTCAAATGTCATACTATTCATAATGACAATGGTTTTTACCCTGTCGGTGCGTGTATATAAACTGCATTTTGTATTCATTCATTTAAAAAAAAAGGGTTAGAAAATTGAAGTTCTACTCCTTCAGATCGAGAAATACATAAATCCGAAAAGAAATTATTAATTTGTCTGCTCAGGGCACTGTCATCTGTGATCATCCGATGATCTGTCGGCTGAGGGCACTGTGTCTGGGGCTGAACATCCCAGATTCCAAGTCCCCTTGTGCATGCTTATGGCCGGCTGTGGGTCACTACGAACTTTCTTTGTAATTCTTGTAGTTTTAGATTTATTGGAAGGTTCAATTAACCTTCTGCCAGGAAAATAAGATATTAGCCCTTCATCATTTCTTAAAGCACTATTTTTCCCCATCTTCAATTAGAACCAGTACTGGCATCTGATTAGGACACCCAGAATGAAATTATAATTTATCCTTAAAAACCTGTTTGTTTTTTATTTTAAAAATATTTTTAAAAACATTTAATTTTTTTAATGTTTTTATATTATTTTGACTCGCGAATATAAAAAACAACAAATCATATTTTTTCAATAAATTTTTATATAAAAAATATTTTAAAAAATATCTATAATTACAATATTAAAAGTATTCATGGCTGCCTGTTTCTTTATAATCTCAAATCATAATGTAACATCTATGCCTGTACAAGTATTCCTTCCTCTATTGATTCAAAAACAAGCATGACTTGTCAACAGAAAGAAAAAAAACAAATGCGTGGTTTATAGCTAAACTTTAATTATTCAGACTTGAGAGCCTCTAGAACAAGTCAAGCCGCATGACAACAAGAGTGAATTTTGTTTTCGTATTTTAAAAATGATTTTTTAAAAAATTAAAATTAATTTATTTTTTTATGTATTGTATTAAAAATAATTTTTTTTTTTAATTTTTTTTTTAAAAATAACTGTATATAAAAGCCAACAGTTTTAAACAAACAGCTGGTAAGCTTGGAGCCGTGTCAAATCAGGTAGGCGACAAAGACCTTTCCATCCATCATTTCTCAGCAGTTTCCACGAGGAAAGGACGCTTGAGGAATAACATTAAACCTCTTCCTTGCGTTATTACTTCGCATCAGCCAAGGGCCATCACTTTGTGAATGCTAATCCCATCAATTCTTTTCACGTTTACCATAAATATACCCTCACGTTTCCTCCCTTCACGTAGCCATAATTTCCCTCATCCTGCCTGACTGTATCTTGGTTGCAAGGCCACCTCATCATAGGTTACCATCTTTATTTTCAAGTACGTAAGCTAGGATCGCTATAATGTGACAAATCTCCTCATTAAATGGCATTTATTTTTGTGGCTGGCAGTTTTTTCAAAGGAAACTGGGGGTTAAGGCTTATCCGCGAGGCGGCATGATGATACCAGAAGGTGCAGCTTCCGATTACCTGAGCTGGAGGTTGGCTGCGGAGACGCCTAACAATGTCAGTGCGTGGCTCACGGTCCCTTCTCAGTGCTTGACGTACGTTGAAGCTTACATGCTTGAAGGACAGTATGACAGGGACCTTGACTTGATTGTTGACCAAGTTTTGAGTTATATTAACGAGATAGATCCCTCCAATGATGGCATGGATGCTTGGATCCTAGATGTTGACGACACCTGCATCTCTAATCTCATCTACTACAGGGAAAAGAGATATGGGTATGTGTGCATGGTCATTTATGTTCTTTGTCCATTGATTGGTATACGCTTATTAATCAATGGTGTTTGTGTCCTGTCCTGTAGGTGTGATCCATTCGATCCAGCTAGTTTCGAGGCATGGGCATTAAAGGGAGGATGCCCAGCAATTCCTGCTGTTCTTGGATTGTTTAACAATCTAGTTCAAAATGGTTTTAAAGTATTCCTGATCACTGGCAGGGACCAGGAAACACTTGGCCAAGTCACTAGTGATAATCTGCATAATCAGGGCTTCATCGGCTATGAGCGACTAATCTTGAAGTAAGATGATATAATTAACCACACACTACGAAACCAGGTCGGAAAAATCTACATAATAAATATATTTTCAATGGGGCAAATGATTAACATGAGTGGATATAGTTCTCTCTAGACTTGAACATAACATATATTCTCCTTCAAAATGATTACTAAATCGGAAATCACGTGGAAGGATACCTCATATAAAGTGATTTGAGAACATAGCATATCAGGCTTCCTCGCCATATTTCCTCTCAATGATCACGTCTTTTAAATCTGCTTGTTTGCTATTATTTGTAGTGTCGACCTTGCAGTTGATATGTTGAAGTTAATATCATGCCAATTAACCGTGCATATTTTCGGATGCCATTCGAATCAACATCAATGCAACGACGCGCTCCTGTTCCATCAGAATCATAGGCTAGGAAACCCCTTGATTAGCTCAATCTACAGTCAAGAAGCCTATCCAAATTGGAAAAGGAAACTAAGCCCACCACCACCTAATGCCAAAAACTTGCCTTTCCAAGAGAAGTTGTGTGGATGAGCCCCGGATGTTCAAATTCCATGCCGGCAGGATTGAATGGGAAACAGATATGTGCATGATTGAATGTCAGCATAATACGGAGTAATAACTCTGTTTAAATGGCTCATGATATACCCAAGATTCCTAATCCTTTTGATGTCTCAATATCCACAGGACGGCAGGATTCAAAGGACAAAGCGCAATGGCATACAAGTCAGAAATAAGAAGGCGATTAGAAAAGGAAGGTTACAGGATATGGGGGAACGTTGGTGACCAATGGAGTGATCTGCAAGGAGAGTGTTTGGGGAACCGCACTTTCAAGCTACCAAATCCAATGTATTTTGTTCCCTGAGATTCAGTGGAATTCTTGTTGCAGTGTGTTTTCTCTGGAAATGATCACAAGATAAGACTTCTAGCATTATTATCATGTTCGCAAATGAAACTAAACACAATCAAGTCAAATATATGGCACAAGATTTTAGCAAATGAAGTTACTTTTATTAGCCTCTGAGCAGTATTTGAACAAAGATTAGTGCTTCATGAATGATCAAACGTAATCATGATGAGAATATTAATAATCATGTTTTCAGATATTGCAAAAAACTCAAACTAGAAAACTCAGTAAGAAAGCCTAAAACCACAAATACATAAAGGTAAAACAAGCAAACAAGGGGCACGGACTTTGGAATTAAATGAAAGTTTTACCTGTCAAAACCAGTTTCGTGTTGAAAACAAAATGCCCTTGTATTTATATGGAGTATATAAATTCTGTATACAATGCCCTTGTATTTATGTGGAGCATATAAGGTAAGCTATCCAATAAGTATTCTAAACACAAACCTTTTCCTATCTCAACATTTATAACTTTTCTGCTGTGTTGAGAGATCAGATATCAGAATCTCCCACTTAGAATAGAAGATACATAAATATTAACTTTTTAATGTAATTATTTTTTTTTATTTAAAATAGAAGTTTTATGGAGTTCTTCTTTTTTTATTGTAAAGCAATCACTTTATATAAATATATGATACAGTATCAATAATGTATCACTGCATTAAATTTAATCTCTTCTTTATTTATTTATATTGTATTAGAATGGGACTAGAACCTTGTAGCTTCTTACACCTTAATATCTTGTGTAGCTTCCTTTCTCATTCAGCTACCATGATCAACCAAGAAAGTTCTATTATTGGCAAGAAAATTACCGATTCTGACAAACCAAACCTAGAAATTCCTGGAGAACTTTCAAAAACAAATCTCTTAAATCCATACTTCACTCATCATTCAGATTATCCAGGTTTGATCTTGATTTCTAAACCCCTGAATGGGGATAATTATTGAACTTGGAAAAGGACTATGACTCTAGTTTTAAATTCCAAGAACAATTTGTGTTTTATTAATGGTTCAATCAGAATACCTTCAGAGGAGACTGATCATGAAGGTTATGCTGTATGATCTAGATGTAACGATATGGTTCACTTATGGATCATCAACACTATCATTTCAAAGTTCTCAGACAGTGTGACCTACTACTCTATAGCTCAAGAAGTTTAGGAAGATCTTTATGATCGATTCTTTTAAAGAAATACACCTTGCATCTTTGAGATTTAGCAAGATAATGTTTATCTTCAACAAGACTAATTTTCTATCTCAACTTATTATACAAAATTGAAGGGCATGTGGGATGAATTAGCTTTTTACAATGATACAGTCCATGAAGCACAAAAGATCAACAAAGATTAATGCAATTTATGATGGAGCTGAATGATTCTTACAGTGCTATTCATGGACAAATTCTCCTAATTAATCCATTCCTAACTGTTCGTTAAGCCAATTCCTCCGTCTTTCAAGAAGAGAAACAACATCTTTTAAGCTCAATACACACTGTAAATGACTCTGTTGATAGTGCTGCTATGACAATCCGCAACAACAGTGTTAAGACCACCCTATTAATAGGTATAGGAGGATCTGAACTTTCTTATCAATCATATGAGACACATGACTTTTAATCGCAACTAGAGACTTTCACACGAAGACCTGATTAAGATAAACAATATTTTGGCTTTAGAAGGGGACATCCTTTTTATTCCCACTGTGGAGAACCAGGCCACTGGGTTCAAACATGTTACGCGTTGTATAGGTATCTAGCTAGCCATCCTAATACGAGGTATAATTCAGGCTCAAAGTGTTTTGGCAACAATAAATCTGTAGCTAATCATGTGTCAGAGGATTTTTCTAAAAAAGATAAAAAATCGATGATTAGCATCACAGAGACTTAATTAAAGCAGCTCTTATCACTTCTTAATGATAAAAATGAAGAACCTAGCTCCCAAGCACATGTCGTAACAAAGTCAGGTTTGTCTAAAATCGCTTCTTGCAGTTGGATTATTGACAGCAAGGCGACATATCATATTTTCTCTTTATTAAAATTACTTTTACGTACATATAAAAATTATTCTTTGCCTTTCATTTTACTGCCTAAAGGGTAAAAGGCCAAAATCTTTACCAAAAGATCATTGCCTCTGAATTCTATTTATTATCTCTATAATTAGCTTTGTGTATTTACCTTCAAAGTTGATTTGATGTCAGTAAATCGTTTGATAAAAGGATCGAATTGCTTAATAATTTTTTTAACTTATTGGTGTATTTTGCAGAATCTGGCTATGAGAAGGACGATTGGTTAAGGTAAACAATGTAATGAACTATACTACTTGGTGGGATTAGCAACGAAGACATCTATGATTAACTCCACCTCACTAAAAAACCTATTAGCCTGCAATACCACCATCTCATCAACCAATCTTTGGCATAATCTCCTCGACCATATATCACCTTATCGCCTTAATTTAATTGCTAAGAATTTTTAAATTTTTTTTGATGAATTCCATAATGTGTGCTCTACTTGTTCGTTGGCTAAACAAAGTCATTTACCTTTCAATCCTATTGTTATTTCTTTCATAAAACCTTTCAAAAAAATTCATTGTGACATTTGGGGTCGTTACCAACACCTTTTTATTTCTAGAGCTTTTTATTTTCTTATTGTCGTTGATGATTATACACGTTTCACATGGATTTTTTTAATGAGACACAAAAAGAAAATACAATCACTCTTAAAATATTTTTTTAGCTATGTTCATTCTCAATTTAACTCTCACATTAAGATTTTTCAAAGTGACAATGGTGGTGAATTTCTCTCACTCTGTTCTTTTTTTAAACATACTGATGTCATCTTTTAATATTTTTGTGTTTCCACGCCCTAATAAAATAGGATTGTGGAACACAAACATCATCACATCTTACAAGTAGCCCAAGCTCTACAATTTCACGCTAACTTTCCCGTCTAATTTTAGGGTGAATGTGCACTTACTGCAATACACATCATCAATCAACTCCCTTTTTCCACCTTTTCTTTCAAAACTCCTTTCAAACTTCTCTACTCCAAACTACCTTCTTTTTTCTATATTCGTGTCTTTAGTTGTTTAGCCTATGCTACCAACGTTCATCCTTCTCACAAATTTGACAATCATTTCATGCCCTCAGTTTTTATTGGATATCCCGTCGATCAAAAAACATATAAATTATTTGATTTGTCAACATAAATTTTTTTCACCAATTGCAATATATGATTTCATGAACATATTTTTACATATGCTTATGTCCAACCTAAATCCACGTTCTCTCCTCCATACACACCTTTTAGTCTTATTCCTTTTATATCCCATGACTCAAAGTCCTTTGATTTCGATTCATCTACCTTACCTATATCCACTTCCCCTCCCATACTAACTTCAGTTTCTCTTTCACCTATACCTTTGTCCTTTGTCCCCACTGATTCAATGTCAACCACACCTACTACTAATCCACCATCTCTACAATCCTTGTCCACTCTCCACACCTACACATGCTGCCCTAAACCTTTCACTACATCTATACCATTTACCAACCTAACTGATCATCAAGACACATCTCAACTCACCTTCTTTGCCCCTCCTTTATTACCACCTGATCAGCCTCCCCTACACCCACACTCTTCTCTCATAAATCAGCCTCCTCAACCCACATCTGATGCCACTCTTCTTCGTTGCTTTAGCCAACACACTGTCTCGTCATCCATGCCTTATAATTACTTCTGCTTTAATATTTACTCCCATCAATCAGCCTTCTTACTACCAGTTTGACTAAAGGTATATGTTATCCATTAGCTAATTTTGTTTCTTATCACTACTATACCTCTACAAATCAATCTTTTGTTGCTTAGCTCCATACTATAACAGAACCCAAATACTATTCCGAAGCTGTTGCTCACCCTGTATAGCAGGAAGCTATGCATACTGAATTGTAGGCTTTTCAAGAAAATGGTACTTAGTCCTTCACACCACTCTTGGCTGGCAAGTCACCAATTGGTTATAGATGAGTGTATAAAATTAAACACTGTTTTGATGGTTCTATCAAGCTCTACAAAGCATACCTAGTCACCAAAGGGTTCACACAACTAGAAGGTGTGGACTTTCACTATACCTTCCCTCCCACAGCTAAAATCATCTCTGTTTGTTGTTTACTTGCCTTGGCTAAATCTTGTGATTGGTCTCTTTACCAACTGAACGTCTACAATACTTTTCTTTATAGTGATTTAGCTAAAGAAATATACATGTCACCATCGCAAGGGCTTCAACGATAAGAGGAGACCATCTTGTTTGTCGCCTTTATAAGTCATTACACGGGTTGAAACATGCATCTTGCCAATGGTTTGCAAAGTTTTCAAAAGTAATTTGCTCTATTGGCTATATACAATCTCGTGCTGATTATTCCTTGTTCACCAGTAAACGGGTGAGTCCTTTACTACTCTTTTGATATATATTGATAATATTTAAATCATAGGGAATGATCTGGTTAAAATTGTTGCAACTAAATAGTTTTTGCATAACCATTTTCATCTCAAAGACCTTGGCATTTTAAAATATTTTATTGGAATTGAGGTTTCGATTTCCAAGAAAGGGATTTTTATTTTCCAGTATAAGTATACAATAGAAATCATTGTAGTTACAGGCTTGCTGAGTGTTACCCCAACTAATACTCTTATGGAACAAGGGTTGAAATTATCAAACAAAGGCACCTTGCTCAAAGAACCAAACCGGTATAGAAGACTGATAGACAGATTAATTTACTTAACTATATCAAGGCCATAACTTATGCAGTACATGTCCTGAGTAGATTTACGCAACAACCCTAGAAACTTTATATAGAGGTAGCTCTTCGGGTTGTTCATTAACTTAAAAAAGACACTCAGCCAAGGATTATTCTTCTCTTTAAATAGTGACTTTAGGTTGAAAGCTTATTATGACTCATATTGGGCAGGATGCCCACTCACTAGGAGATTTATAACAGGTTATTATGTTTTTCTTGGATCATCATTGATATTTTAGAGATCAAAACGATAAAAAACAATCTCACTCTTCTCATCTAAAGCAAATACCATGCAATGATAGAAGCTTGTTGTGAATTGATATAGCTCCACCATCTATTGAGGGATTTAGTAATTTCACACCAAGAATCAACTTTATTATATTGTGATAATAAGGTTTCCTTACATATTACAACTAATCTAGTTTTTCACTAAAGAACTAGATATATTAAGATGGATTGCCATTTTATTAGAGATAAAATCAAAGATGGATCCGTAACTACAAAACATATGGATTCTATACATTAGCTAGCAGACTATTAGTTTTCCTATTATAATTATGTTTCCTACTTAGAATAGAAGATCTTCAAAGTTTTTTTTTATTATTATAAAGCAATTGCCTTATATAAAATGTGATACAATATTTATTATAAAGTAATTGTCTTGTATAAATATGTGATACAATATCAATAATACATCACTGTATTAAATTCAATCTCTTCTTTATTTATTTACATGCTACTCCCTTATTGTTCAACATATAAAGAGGTAGAGCTAAAGACTTCCATTGCAAACTTAGAGGAAGAGATTACTAAATCCTTTAGTCATGATTATGACTCCTTAGTCATGACTGTGATTGTTAGAAAGGATTAGCTCTATTCATATTATGATTAATAACTGAATCATGCATTACTGCCAATAACACAACTTTCTTAATTGGCAATGGATCTCATAACGTGTCTACTTGCCAACAAACTACATTTACAAGTTGAAGTCATGGAAGTTTTCATGAAGAAGGGTATGGTTATCATCATGGTAACCACTCCACCTGTAATCATGGTAACCGGTAGCAGTATAATAGGGAGTCAGTCAAGGGCGGAGGAGTTAATAAGACTATGGTGGGTTATAGCCTAGATTAAGTGAAAAAAATAAATTATAAAAAATTCAATAAATAAAAAAATTAATTACCATCCACCTTGATTTTTAATAATTCATCATGAGATAATCATATAAACTTTTCAATAAAAAAACTATTTTCATCTTTATTAAAAATAACATAAAACCTAAATACAAATAACTAATTGGTCGTGAGACAATCAAATTTGCATGTCTTTCTAAGTTAAAGTTTTAGTTACCACATAATTTGAGACTGGTAGGGAGGCAAATCAAATTGATAATTTGCATCGAAGTGGAACTATTTGGTAAAGCTCTCATTTTAATTCTATTTGTGGCTTAATAAATATATATGGTGTAACTTATGCTTGAAAGTATGGTTTAAAAAGGATCTTTTAATTCTATACATATTTAATTGTAATGAGATTTTTTGAATTTATTTTCAAGCTGGTGGATGTTTAATCATGAAGAAATCTTTTGAATTTATTTTCATCTTATATTTGATGCATAAAATAATAGGGATTATTGATTTACTTTGTCAAGTTTTGTAGCAAAAATCTCTTGACATCTTAAATACAATGAATTTTGTATCAACTACTAAAACATTGTTTTGAACTTTGAGAAATATTGAATTTAATCTTCTCATTGCACATGTGCAATTTGTTTACACACAATATGAGATTGATATACTACTTATGAATACTTTGTATAAAAAAGCTATAGGTCATTTATGTCAGCAACAAGAATCATTGACAGTTTACTAACATTATCATTATGATATATTTAATTTAATAATAGATTTTAAGTTAAAAAATTAAATTTTAGATTCATTAATGGGACAATAGAACTCCTTGTACTTATCTCTACTTAAAAACCTAAGGACAAATTTAAATCATTTACATTAAACGAGAATTTGCTAAATATATTATTCGAGTTCAGTTATATATAAATTATATTTTATAAAATATCAAAGAATGTAACTTTAATAGTCTATTTTTTTTAATTTTATATACTTTAAATTTTATTTTTTTTATTTTATATTAAGTATTTGAATTGAAACTCTATTATTAATTTAATAAATTTATATGTATGAGTTAATGATATTTAAAAAATAATTTATATGTATTTACTTTTTTGTAGCCTAGGTAGAAAAAAATTCATGACTCCCTTTGAAGCTAGTCTATGATGGCACAGAATAAATTCAATTTGGCAATGGTGCAGGTTCGAGAATTACTAAAACTACTTCCTGTTGAAGCAAATAAAAAACATTGGTCATAATTCTACCCCTGTAGTTTTAAAAGTTGTTTCCAAGTATCATATTCCTGTAGAAGCAAATAAAAAACACTTTGTATGTTTCGATTGTCAAATGCATAGTTATCATACTTAATACAAGGTAGACTTGACCTAGGATAGCTTTGATTCAGGATTAAGTTGGTTAAAAAATTAAATTTTAAATTAATTAAGTTAATTTAAATTAATTCGAATCAATTTGAATTAATCTAAAAAAATTAAAAAATATATTTTAAAATATTTAAATGTGATTCTTATATAACTCTTTAATTTAAATGATGAAGTCTATATTATTATTATTATTAAATTTTAAATAATTTAAGGAACTTTGATAAGTATTGATTTATCATGAATATAATTTCCTTTCCTTTTTCTTTTTTTTTTTACTTCTTAACAAAAAGAAAATCAACATAAGCTTGCAACACAAACTTTTAATTGGACTAGAAAAACATAATAAAAATCAAATATATAATAAGAAATTTTGATCTAAAGTTTCCTATTTTAAAAAAAAAATCTCGTGTTTTCTCTCCTTAAACTTCATTAATGTATTATTTTTTTAATAGAAATAAATGACATAAAGGGCCCATATTAGTTTATAGTTTTCATATTTTACATAATATAATTAACTAATAACCAAATTTTAAAACCAAATTAGGTAGTGGTTAGAATCTTTTTAAAGTTGGAAATCATAGCCATCATGATTTCAAAACCTGACATAATTGTACATTTGCAAAAACACAAGAAATGGAATTTTGAAAAGAACTTCCCTCGGCGATGCCCACTGTCACACAGCACAGTTAGCAATTATCTCTTCTCAACAAGCAGCAGCAGAAAAACAAAAAATGCTTACCCAAAACATCGACGCAACATCTTCTTCTGCGTAACCACGCTTTTAAACCTTGTGTTGATTTGCTAGTATTAATTAGCACAAAATTAGGGTTCCAAGAACTTGGACAGAAATTTTGTTGGGGTTATGTTACACACAAGCATGGGAGGCAGGGATGCGGATAAGAAGAAATAACGTAAGAAGAAGAGGAAAATATAATGAAAAGATGCCTACATTGAAGATATTGAAACCTGCAACACTGGTATAAGCATTTGATCAAGGTGGCGCGAGAAATCTAACCAAGCTGTGGTAAATTCACATGCACGGTCACGGTAAATCCATTTTATGCACATGAATCAGCACATGCAGGTGTTTGCTTCTCCATCTGCATGAATGAAACTGAAAGCTGTGAAGAGCTATTTGATCAGCAGCCATTTTATTTGAGTTTAAGATGCTCCTAAACTTCCATGCATGGTCCTTAAGATTGATTCTCGAGCCAAGAGATACACGTTTCTTAATGAAAGCATGTACAGCGTGCATGCGTCGACATCGATCCCAACCATCTGCCTCTCTGTTGAAAATGATCACTTCATCCCTGACTATCCAACTAGTCCGTGAGACAGAATATATTTTTGTATACTGGCAGCAGCATAATAGGTCCACTGATCAGTAAAGAGCAGTACTGAACGCTACAACGCAAGATTATCAATTGAATCAGCAATAGCAGAGGAGATGGCTTCAAGAAGACATGCCTGCCACCTCAGGATCCATTCTTTCCAAGAAAAATACTAGCGCCATATTAATCAGCCATGTGAACACTGGATTGGACTTGCCTGTGTAAAAGATTTTGTTTCTTGCGGGCTTTTATGATCAATTGGGCTTTACCTCAAATGATTATTCAAAACCCGATTACATTATTGAAAGCTTTCCCTCTTCCTTTTTTTTTGCTCTTCTTTATTATATTAACAACATAAACTAAAACGGAAGGGTGTTCTAAAACGGTGCAAAATACTGTATACACACTTATAATACCGGAGCAGTGTTTCTTTATTTTTCTCGCTTTGGTTCCTTAACTTCTCCTTTTTTTCCCCCCTTTAATAATGTCTTTTAATTGCAAAATTAGTACCCCGTTGCTTCAAATTTGTTGGTAAGAAAAGAATTGAAAGTCAAAGGAACAACTTAGAAAAGGTGCTAAAAATTTAAAGTTGGTATAAAAATACAATTTATTTTCTCAATTTTTAAAATTAAACTTTTATGGTTTCTTATGTTTTTCTAAATTGAACTTTGATACACAACTTCTTCCTTTTCTTTTAGTTCTTTGTTTTTGAAATAGAAAAAGTTTCGCTAGATTCCTATAAAAAAAAATTGTTATTTTTAAATATTCCAAGCATTAAATTAATTGATATTAGTATCTACGGGTTTTAGGGTTTTATTTGATGAAAGAAATTAAAAGATGGTTATTTTAAACTTTAATATTAACTAAAAAAATAGATCAAATAAGAAGAAAATCTACCCTGATTGATTTTATATTTTAAGTCTATTTTTATGATTTTTTAGATTGATAAATTGATTTCTAATTAAATATTGTGAGGGTAGTTATGAGGTTTTTTCCCCTTAAAATAGGTTATAAAATGAGATTTTTTTTAGAAAAAATAAATCTACGCTGATTTTTCAAGTAGCATTGAGGGAGGCAAAATTTAAGCACGCAACATGTTGATTGACTTTTTAAAAAAAAAATATTAAAGGTGAACAACATGTTATTCACCTATTAAAAAAATTCAAAAAATATAAAGTCTAGGTGAGCAATCTCGGGCCATTAGGCTCATATATCTGGATTCTTTTATGTTGTTTTTTTTTAATTCTTTTTATGTTTTATTTAGGTGCAAGATAAATTATGCTTAAAAAAATTATGTCTAACTGAGATAATGTTTTGATCTAGGTTTTAAATTTTATCGGTTAATTAAAATTGACCATGTCTATATAATATAACATATTTTTAAAGATTTAGCTTTGATTTTTATAACTCTTCAATTTACTTCTATAATTAATTTGATTTGTTTTCAATTAAAATTAAATAACAATCGAACTGAAAAAAGAATAAAGAAATGAAAAGGAAAGATAAAATTTTCAATCAGATTAACTCATTATGGTAATATCCATTACTTGAGTTGTAAATTTTACGTGCTAACCAAGGTTAATATAATGCGTTGTCCTCTTTGCATTTCACTCCCTTAGTTTTTTTTAATTTAATTCTTTAATAGTTCTTTATTTAACATTTAAGTTAGGGTCAGCTAAAACTACAACAATGATAATATTATTAATTTTTTACTAGATCACCATTTAAAAGAGGCAATTATATTAATGTTTGCTTGTATGGTCTTATTTTTTTTATTAATACTTATGATGATTGATTAATTTAATTTGATGAAATTTTTAGTTTTCATTTAAATATTTCATCGTATCCAAATAAAAATAATAACATTTATATTTTGTTTAATGTAATTATATGTTTTTTTACCTACTTGCAACTAAATAATACCAAATGTTAGTTTTTTTTTAATGTAATATATAGCCTTAAGAGACTTAGGTCTAACACTAATCTAGATCCAAAAATATTTGGTCTGACAAACATGCTAAATTTAAAAACCTTAAGTCTTGCACTAATTCAAACCTAGAGATTTTGTCTTACGATCATGGCAAACCCAAGTGACTTGGGTCTGGTGACTCGGACCTGTGCCTAGGTTTTGCACCAAGAAATGAAAAACAAAAAAGCTTTGCATATACAAGTATTTTTATTTTTCCACATAAGTTGTTTTTTGTAATTTTATATAATAATGGAGGGCATTCATGTTTACTTAGGTTTGACAACAATATCAAACCCATGTCACATACCTAACCTAAAATGAGTTAGTTTGGCGTGTTTACCAAACTCAAGTTGATAAAATATGACATGATTGTCAAACCTAAAACTCTTGAATTTGGGGTGGTTGTATTTAAAATAAAAAATATTATTTTAATAAAAAAATAATGAACACCTGATAATCTAATATCCAAGGTTTGACAACTATGATAAAAAATTTTGTCACCCCAATAAAGATACTCTGTAAGAATAAGTTCTCAAATAGAATTAGTAAATACTTTGCTATTTTTCATGCTAGAAAGTTTTCAAAACATCAAATTTGATTTTTTAAAACTTTAGTGATAGAAGGATGAAAAATGTAATCGAGTCTGGGGGTGTCAAACCCTAGTCGCTTGGGTCTTCTAATTAAGGATTTTAGGTCTGGTACTTGGATTTAGAAATAATATCATACATAACTTTAAGTAGTTTGTGTTTGGTATGGTTTTCATACTTACTATTAAATAATTAAAATATATCTTATAATTAAAGATATTTATCTAAATTTGATTATGTTCAGTAAAAATATCTCATCTACATTTTTTCTTGAGTCTAGAAAACATAATTAATTTATTTTTACTCGAGGTTGGAAATATGTTAGATACATGCTACTTAAATATAAAATTATATTCTATTCGTTATTTTTTGATCATGAATCATGACTGACCTATGTTTTTTTTATTTAATAATAAAAAGCATGATTGTCTAGGATAAGAAAGAGAGGAAGAGAGAAACCTCCTCCTCAAGCTCTCACGGGGGCCTCCTCGGCACACAAGTCTAGAATGGCAAGGTGCATTAAAAGACTCTATAAAATAACTCTTGATTCTGTTCTGAGATTGTACACGACACTCGAATAGCATGGACGGTGCCTATCCGCTAACACATGCCACGTACGCTCCAGCCATTCATGCTCTAGCTGCTTAAAACTTATTTGAGCTATTTCAAAATAAAATAAAATAAAAAAGATGGAGAAGCCTCCGACTGCATGCTCTGCAAGTTGTTGTTGGCAAATATAATTTATTATTACAATGTTTTCAATTTACAGTGATATAAATAACGAATAAGAAATGCATGGTTTGTGCGGGCCTCAAATTAATGAAGACTGCATGTAATGAGGGCTGCCGCTGCACCATAGATCTACACATAACAGACAGAAAACTACCTTTATAGGTAATGAATTTTCAGAAGCAAGCGAAAAGGTATGGTTGAGGGATCCTTGTCAGCCATGATTGGAATATTATGACATTCACGATTTCACATCGAAGTAGGTTGACTATGTTTTTTAGCAAAATAAAATATAATAAAATAAAATTTCAAAGTTGACTCTTTTGGAACCAGCAAAGAACAACTGTTTGCTTTCAAATTTTATCGTCAGATATTATTTTTTTTATTTTATCTTAAAAATTAATTTTAGTTTCTAAAAACAAATGATTTTTATTTTTATAAATGCTCCATAAAAATAATTTACTTGCATAAAATATGAGACAACAATATTTGAAGACAAAATAATAAATTGTCTTTGGTCATTAAATTAGAAAAACAGCTAAAGGATTAATTGTCATTTAAAAAAGTTTAAAAATAAGATAGAATATATTAATTAAAATTTAGATATTAATGAGAAGTTAAAAAAAAAAAAAAAGGAATCATGCGAGCCTGTTAGGCTTGCGTGTTCAGCAATGCATGAAAGAACTCATGTCAGGTTAGGCTTGGAAGGGTAGGTTTGTATATTTAATTAATTATTTTATTTTATTTTTAGTTTAAGGATAGGATGATGATGTCGTCCTTCCCATTTATTTATTTATTTTTATTAAAATAAATGACATATCATTTTCTAGATAATTTTCCATCATTTTAAATGATCAAAAAGTCAACATTCAAGTTTTTAGATCCTAAAAATTTAATTTTTATTTTTTCATCTAAAAATACCTTAAAAAAACATTATAACATCAATAAACTCAATCCTCAGCCCCGAATGTCTTTGCTCGTTTTACAGGATAATGTCTTTAAAGATATTAAAATTAACGACAAGATAACTCTGCAGTTGCCATTAATATTAACACCTTACCGTCTTCCACTCGGCAGTAGCAGTGACTAGGCGAAGAAGAAATGCAAGGAAACAGAAGCATAGATTGAGCACCTCAAGAAAATGAAACGAAGACTGCAGAGACCAGCCCCTGTTCCTTGAGGCCTTTCTCTTGTTCATGGAAGGGTTGCTTGCGAGTCAAATGTTTCTCGTTCTCCGGTATCCCAGCCCTGAGAGGCTGCTGTGCCTAAAAAGTCCACGGCTGTCGCAGTCAGAGGTTACACCATGGAGATGGATAGAGCCCCCCATGTTTTATTAAAATAAATAAATGGGTGAATGCTCCCTTTCTCATTGAATTAAATTCAAGATTCGAAGGAAATAAGATTTTTGTTATAATTTTTTTTAATGCCAACATAAATAGCTTAAATGTAACTAGTTTGGAGTGGAGAGTAGATATGGTGATCTAAGAGTCTCTCCATATCTCATTCTATCATGGAACTCAAACAAAAATTAAATCCATAAGATAAGCTTAATTTCCATGAATAAAAATTGATTTGTAAGCAATATTTAACCTTTGAAAAAAATAAAGCGTTTTTCTTCTCTTTTCTAAAAGTTGGTGCAATAAATATCTGATTTTTTTATAAATATAAATAATATTTTTATACAAATCAGTTTTACATATATATCATCTAAATATTTTATAATTTGTAAGAATAATTTTTTTATAAAAAAATATAATATGTATTAATTGTAATATCTTTAATTAATACTCAATCTTAATAGATTATTGACGATAAATATTTAGAAATAAAATTTTAATGGAATAAAATTTTTATAATTTTTCTGGTAAATATTATTTTTATTAATAAATTAAAGCAATAAAACGGGCAACGGATTTACATGGCATATTCACTAATACAAACCGTGCTGAGGTTGCATGCTGTCAATGTCTTCTCTTGCCTTGCTAAAATGGATGAACCAACCATGTTGATGACAATGCCATCTCACACATATATCGTTTTCTATTGCCCAAACTAGGTTCCATTTGTTATCTTTCTCACCCATCAACAAGACTTTTTGCTATATTTTTCCACCCCATCAAGCTTTGCTTGCTGTGTTGCAGAAGTCCACAACTTTTGATTCTGTGCTTCTAAGGATTCCAAGCTTATCTTATAATTTGAATGTCAACAGCAATCCCACTAGAGGCCATTCATACTTGATTTGTCTTCCAGTAAGCTCGCTTTTTGGTCTTCCTTTCTTCTTCCCTTTCTTTAGCCAGTGAGAATTTTGGATGTTTTTAGACTTTTACTCCTGGCTGGGTGCGTGGTTCGTTATTAGCTACTAAGATTATGGGGTTTGACTATTTTCCTTGTTTGGTAAGCTGGATATTTGGGGACATTAAATCTGCAAACTTGGCTTGAATCTTTTTGGATTTTCCTTTTCCCTTTCCCTGGGATGCTTATCTGGGTGAAAAGATTGTATATTGTTGTCTATTCATCTTTGTACTTTGAAGGGATAACTGGAAATGAATTTGCAATTTTTAGTTATTTTAGCTTGTTTGGTTCTTACGTAGGGCACGAAGATGTTGCAGCTGAGAACTTGTGAATGTGTTTTTGTGCTGTCATATTGTTACTTGGTGCTACTCACGGTTGCTCAAGTTTCAAGTCCCTCAGAAGGTGAATTTAATTCCCCCCCTCAACTTGACTTTTACTTGAATGGATATACAATGATTACGTTGACAAAATGGTTCCAATCATATATGTATTCTTTGAGGTTTTTAGGAGGGTAGAAATGCGTTGTGCTTTGAACTGTTAATTAAAATTATGTTTAACTAGTTGGAGAATAAGTAAACAATTAGAAAATAAAAATAAGGCAAATAAATTTCTTGCAAAAGATTACACTTCCTCTTTGAATGTGTCATTGTGATTCACAATTTTTTGGTAACGATAGGGAGAGCTGGTTGACTACTGCTCCAGTCTCATGTTCTCAATATTGTGCATTTTTGCAGTTAATGCATTGCTAGCAATCAAGAACAGTTTGATTGATCCTATGAAGCATCTCAGTAATTGGAACAAGGGAGATCCATGTGCCTTCAATTGGACTGGTGTTTCTTGTTCTGACTCAGCTGGGACTGATGGTTACTTGCATGTTCAAGCGCTGTATGTTCCATGCATTTGCTTTTTGTTGTTATTTCTATTCCTTCTGGTTTTGATGAATAAAGTCATGAATTTCTTTGTTTTACAGAATCTAACGAGTAATACAATCAAAACTTTGGATACGAATACTTACTGTTTGTTAGATTTGGTGCAGTCAGCTTATGAATATGAATCTTTCTGGATCTTTAGCACCTGAGCTTGGCCAGCTTTCTCAACTGAAAATATTGTGAGTTGCAGTATATATTAACCATATTTCTGGGGAATTTACTTCGAGAATCTGAACATGTCTTCCTAATCCTCATCTGGTGATTCTAAGACCCCTTTTCTTCTGTTGTGATATTAAAAGGGATTTTATGTGGAATGAATTGACTGGCAGCATACCAAGAGAGATAGGAAGTCTTTCATCTTTGAAACTCCTGTAAGTTGGTTTCATGTTATTTCACTTTGTTAGGAGGTTGTTTTCCTTCTGCTTCTTTTCATGGTTATCCTAGGACCTGATTAATTATAAATTCAAGAAGTGTCTTAAATTTCTATCTGAGCTGTCTTTTGTCCTGAAGCTTCAAAGAATTTTCGTACCTAAATATAGAGGATGTTTCAAGCAAGTTTGTTATTTATTTTATCCTTTCTGAAAAAAGGATAAAATACTATACAACAGGTGGTGTTATTTTCTGAAACCTGTGATGCAAAAATTTAATGAAGTCAATACTATTAAAGGGTGTCAGCAAATCTCACAGTTACTGTTTATATAAACGGATGTCTTAAAAACGAATCTGCACCAGTAGCATGCTTGGAATTAATTTAACCTCTTGTGATGTATTATCAATGCAGGCTATTGAATGGAAACAAATTATCAGGCTCTTTACCTGATGAGTTAGGCTATTTAACAAAACTAAATAGACTTCAAGTAGATCAGAACAACATTTCAGGACCACTACCAAAATCATTTGCTAACATGAGCAGTGTTAGACACCTGTAAGTGTAACTTCAAGCTAAATCCTTATTTGAGTTGTGAAGAGATTAGTTTCTATTTGCATATGTAATTGTCTTACATGTGATACTTGCAGCCACTTGAATAACAACTCAATCAGTGGTCAAATTCCACCTGAGCTTTACAAACTATCAACTCTCTTTCACTTGTGAGTTAATATTGCATTGGTTTCCCTTTTTGTTCCACTGTCTACATATTTTTGTGATCCATATGCAATGTTTCCCTTGACTGAGAACATGTGAAACAATCTCTGCAGGCTTTTGGATAATAATAATTTATCTGGATATCTTCCACCGGAACTATCAAGGTTGCCAGAGATGCAGATAATGTAGGTGCTCCTTCGACATCGTCTAGAATGTTACCTGGTTCATTATCACATTTAATCATTTCTCTTACAATGTGATATTTATATCTCATGTATATGCATCTGATTAGATTTTCTTAATAGTAGTGGTATTGATCCTAGTAAAAAATTCATTAAAGCTGCAGCATGTTTGTGTTTTTTTGTGTTTGTTTGAGTCTCTGTGTGTGTTGCTTTGAGTAAATTTTGTTCACCATTCCTTTATTTTCCTCCCTACAGTCAACTCGACAACAACAACTTTAACGGGTCGGGAATTCCAGCTACTTATGGCAACCTTTCCAGATTAGCAAAACTGTAAGTCTTAAAAAACCATGCCAGCCTCCATAGCTGTTTCACATTAAGAGGTGGAATCTTCACTCTCTCAGTGCTTGCTATATGAATTCTCTAACATGAATACTGATCGTGCAGGTTTTCTAATTTAAAAAATAACTATTTTTTCATATTCATGAACTCATGTTTCACTCCTGTGATTGGGATGCTTAAGTGCTTTGCTTTTGTGTTTATATAAACATGAATCAAATGACAAACTTGTGTTGCATAATAATACACAAAAAAAGTGCTGATGTTACTGTTTTTTTAATTTGTAATCCTCTTTGACAAGGTAGAAGTCTCAGAAATTGTAGCTTGCATGGTGCTATACCTGATCTTAGCAGCATACCAAACCTATACTACTTGTAAGTAGTTTCTACATTTGGTAGTATTCTCATTCTATCAATTCCATTTTATTTGACTACCATATCTATTTTTCCATTACATGCACTTATGGTTCTTGCATTATCTAATTTGGCTTGCAGGGATCTGAGTGAGAACAACCTTAGTGGATCTATACCTTCCAAACTTTCTGATTCTATGAGAACTATGTAAGTAAAACTATGTTGAAAGGGGGAAAGAAAATTAGCAAATTGTAGATTGTATAGATCTGCATTTTTAATATTCTATGTTTGCAAAACCATGTTATAAGTGGAAGATTGGAAGTTATTATACTTCACTACCAACGGATGACTTCACTAGTTTGTGATGAAGGTATTTTGTGTTTGAAAATTCTTGTCAACTGCAGTGATTTGTCAGAGAACCATCTTAATGGATCTATACCTGGAAGTTTCTCAAATCTTCCTTTTCTTCAGAGACTGTGAGATTCTATGTACTTATTCTACTTGTTTTTATTCTTGAAAAGATTAATGGTTCGAGTTAGAAGATCTCATTTGCGAAGCCTATGCACACAAAATATAATATTCTAAATGATTGTATACTGCAGGTCACTTGAAAATAATCTGCTGAGTGGTTCTGTGCCAACTGACATCTGGCAGAACATGACCTCCGCTAAAAGCGCTAGACTTACAATGTAAGAATTGAAAGAAGAAATGCATTTAAAAGAATTGAAAGAAGAAATGCATTTAAAATCATTAATTTTCAGCATGAACTTCAGTATACAAGACTCACTGCAAACTTTATAGTATTGGAATAATACTAACTAATCGTTCTGTTCACTTCTCAAATGCAGTGATCTTAGGAACAATTCACTCTCGAGCATTTCAGGGGCATTGAATCCGCCGGTTAATGTCACTTTAAGGTAGTATTTTTATGTAGTGTATGCCCTTCTTTTTAATGGTCTGTTTCATACACTTGCTTTTCTGATACAGTTTAGTGTGCCAATTAAAAATATGTCGTAACCTTATAGACCATCGGAAGAAATAATAAGAGAATCACTTGAGCTTGTCAAAGATATGGATGTATTAAAAATTGTCTATTAGATGGACATGTATCTTCCAATGTCCACCCTGCTATTTGGTGCTTCCAGCTTTTGTTTAAGATCTGCAAAATCAACAATGAAACATTCCTTTCCATGCACTCAGAATTTGTATAGAAGGCTTCATATACAAAATCCAGGGTCCAAAATTGGAGACTGCAGGTCGGTTTTCCAATTGTACTAGCTGTTAGGATTTGGAGATAGTGGAAGTTACTAAGAGATGTTGATTTATATTCTTTGATTTGATTATTGTTATCTTCAGGAGTAACTCAAAAATACTAACATGATGATGGCATTAAGAAATACTATTTTGAAAAGAAAATTTTTTTTTTTCCATCAGTCATATTCTGATCATTTCTGCAGTTTCTGTTTAGGCTTGGAGGCAATCCTATTTGTGAAAGTGCAAACACAGCCAACATAACCCAGTTCTGTGGGTCTGAAGATGGAGGAGATTTGAATGCCGAGAGGTCAAGGAAATCTACGATGGCATGTCCTGTTCAAGCATGCCCAACAGATAATTTCTTTGAATATGTCCCAGCGTCACCTCTACCATGCTTTTGTGCCTCCCCTCTAAAAGTTGGATACAGACTTAAAAGCCCTAGTTTCTCTTATTTTGATCCATATGTTCTTCCATTTGAGTTATATGTGACTAGTTCTCTTGACCTGAACCCTTATCAATTGGCAATCGATTCCTATTTCTGGGAAGAAGGCCCTCGTCTAAGGATGTATTTAAAACTTTTTCCTCCAGCTAATAATATGCACTCAAGCAAATTTAATGTATCCGAGGTTCAGAGAATAAGAGGTATATTCACATCATGGCAGTTTCCTGGTGACGATTTCTTTGGACCATATGAGCTTCTCAACTTCACTCTAGTGGGACCTTATGCTGAGAGTATGTATTCAAAGTTTCTACTTCTTTTTAGACTTTGTTATCTTTTTTTATTCTTCTTCAAATGATGCTGAATTGGATTGTGTGCTCTGATCGTCTACCGAACTTGGGTGTTTGTATTGTTTGTGCACCAAGAATTAGTATTTGAGAAACAAGTTAGGCATCTTGATTTATTTCTTTCCTCAAATAGAAGTACTGGAAACAATTGGCTTCTTTTCATAGTAGTTTATTTGCAAAATATGCACGTCTTTTTTTTAAGTAAATTAGCATGTCGTAAGCCTGAAACTTTTTAGTTATATTTGAAGTAACATGTCATGACATGTCGGAAACTATGTCATTTTTTAAAAGGTAAAATTGTTTCTTTGTTGATAATTCCATTTTTTTCAAATTATCTAGTTGACTTTAATGCAGTTGCATGAAAATTGTTCGTGCCTCTCCAAAATAGGGAAGTTTGACACATTTATATTCAAAATTGTAAAATTTATGAAGTAAAAAGTTCCACTGCTGCTTTATCACCAACTATGGTTCCCATCCATTGGTAGTGCATATTCTTCTCATATGCAATGCCTAGCAAATCTGTGAACTCTTTGAAGTGGACAGCCAGTAAGACTATATGCCTTGGGCAATATGGTGTAGATTTCCTATTGGCACTGAAATTTATGCCTTTGTTTGATTATTACATTAGTTTGCCTCTGATTAATATGTTTGTTTCCTAATGGGTGGCCATATAATTATATACTTTTCTTTTGCCAACAGTGCACTTCGACCCAAAAGGAAAGGGTATCAGCAAAGGAGTTTTGGTAGCCATTATATTAGGTGCTATTGCCTGTGCCATTGCAATATCTTCAGTTCTCACATTTCTCATTGCAGGAAGATATGCTAGAAACCTTAGAAAACTGTCGAGAAGACATTTATGTAAGTTTCTCACTGTGATTGATTCGTTTAATAGTTTGTATGTCTGGCTATACCTGGAAAAGTGTCATGAGATTTTCTTTGTTTTTTTTTTTTTGTTTGCAGCTTCCAAGGCATCCATGAAAATTGATGATGTGAAAGGCTTCACTTTTAGGGAACTGGCCCTGGCTACTGACAACTTCAACAGCTCAACTCAAGTTGGTCGAGGAGGTTATGGAAAGGTTTATAGAGGCATTCTTTCTGATAACTCAATTGTGGCCATAAAGCGTACCGAAGAAGGATCATTGCAAGGCCAAAAAGAATTTTTGACTGAGATTAAATTGTTGTCGAGGTTGCATCACAGAAATCTAGTTTCACTGGTTGGATATTGTGATGAAGAGGAGCAGGTAATTATTATGGTGCTGGCATTAAATCTCATTTTAGATCATTCTAGTTTGCAACTTTGCAAGTGTTTTTGTGACCTTTTTTCTTCAAAGAATAAACAGAAAGCAGTAATGCAAATACATATCCAAGCAGAAAAGTTTTATTTCATACTTATTTTTACTTTTTTTCTTAGAAGAAAGCATCCAAGGTTCTTCGAAAGGACCTTTTGGCCTTTTCTATTTCATTCTTCCTGAGCAATACTTTCAAGATGTCTTTCCTTTGGCATAGTAAATCAGACTTTAAAAACAGGCAAGATGTTCTTTTCTGTCCCTTATTGTTTAATTTACAAAGACCAACAGCATTACCATCTGCGAAGAGTCCACATTGGTTTGACAAAAAATAAGGATAGAGATGCTGTACTTAGATGGCTTATGGTCATATAGTCTAGCAATTAGATGTGCTTGCTTTTCTGTTTCATGCCTTGCTATTGCAAATAAACTTAGTTGACCCTACCATCTTCTAGAAATTGATCGTGCTAATCCTTGCTCAAGCAAGTGAAGGGATTTGATTTTCTTTTAGCATCAAAACTGTAAAAATTCACCTGGTTGATTGTGGTTCATGAACAGATGCTTGTGTACGAGTTCATGCCAAATGGTACCTTGCGGGACTGGCTTTCTGGTATGGAAAATCTTCAAATGTTACAGCTCTTTAATCTATTTCATGTCTCCATAATATTCTATACAGAATGTTTACAGTAGTTTTACAAACTTTTAGATCATATAATCATGTATCTCTAATTGATGATTTTGAGTAATAGGTTCATAGCTGAGCAAATCGTGTTGTTAACCTGTTACGAAAGACTAATAATGATGGATCATCATATTTCACAAATGGACTGTGAACTCCAGCAATCGTACATGTAGCACATAAAATGGTTTCCAGTATCATTCATTTTTTACTCAATGTTTTAGGATCTTCTCAATACACTATCTGTTAGTCATCGGTTTAAGAATTGACAACTTGAATGCTCAACAAAGGTGATGTTCATTGTGTTATGCAGAGAAGGGTAGGGGAACTTTGAAATTTGGTACAAGGTTAAGCATTGCGTTGGGTTCAGCTAAGGGAATTCTTTACCTCCATACCGAAGCACAGCCTCCAGTATTCCACCGGGATATCAAGGCCACTAACATACTCCTGGACTCTAAACTTAATGCTAAAGTTGCTGACTTTGGACTCTCACTTCTTGTTCCTGTGCTGGATGATGAAGGGAATCTTCCTCATCATGTATCAACAGTAGTCAGGGGAACTCCAGTAAGTTTGACTCCATATTATGCTCGCTTTCTCAGCAAAACTTAGGGAATAAGGGAAAGAGCATGCATGATGGCATAGTGAATGTTCAAGCTATAATTGATGTGAAGAAAATGAATTCTGCGAGGTTTTCTGATCCTGGTGTTTCACTTGCAAAATTTCCATCTTGTTCTCTTATCTATATATGCCAAGAGGACTCCTTATAAATAAAGTGAAGAAATTGGTGAAGTAATAACTAACAGATTCCAAGAACCTTTGTGGTATACCCTGAAGATACCTTTACTGAACAATCAGGTTAGCATGTTCGTGGGCTGGTAACTTCAAGTAACAAATGTAATTTGTTATCCCCATAACTAACTATCCGGTTCAAGAAACTTGTTTCTTGAACTTGTTTAAGCTTTGTAACTTGTTTCATAACTTTAGATAGATAGAAACTGAATCATAAGAATCGCCAGCAAATCCTTGGATGCAACTTGTCTACCATCATTAGATGCTGAGAAGCATCATCTACTTCATTTGAATAACTCTCTTGATTGCCATTGTACATGCAGGGATACCTTGATCCAGAATATTTTTTGACCCATAAGTTGACGGACAAGAGTGATGTCTATAGCCTTGGGATTGTGTTTTTGGAGCTCCTGACTGGCATGCAGCCAATATCACATGGTAAAAACATTGTTCGTGAGGTAATTAAATGGACTCATCTTTCAGGGGCCTTGGGCTCTCTTCTCATTAACATAGCAGTCACAACTTTATCCAGAGATCCGTGAAATTTTCAATGACAGCATATTTTGATTGAATAACTTCTCGTTTATGATTTAACAGCAAAAGGCGGAAAATGGGAATTGAGATATATAACGGTGCTAATCCTGATATATGTACTTTGGTTTCAGGTAAACATGGCTTATAAGTCAGGCATTATGTTCTCTATCATAGACAACAGAATGGGTGCTTATCCATCTGAATGTGTGGAGAGATTTGTGGTTTTGGCACTCGACTGTTGCCATGACAAGCAAGACAAGCGGCCGTCGGTGCAGGATGTGGTCAGGGAACTGGAAACCATACTCAAAATGATGCCAGAAACCGATGCCATCTATACAGAATCCACTCCCACATATTCTGGCAAATCCACTCCCACATATTCTGGCAAGTCAGCATCATCGTCTTTACTTTACTCAAGCATAGATCCATACGGCAGTTGAAGTGTTCTGGGAAGCGATCCGAGCAGCGGTGTTGTTCCCATTATCACGCCTCACTAACATCAAAGAAAGCGACAATGAGCAGTTTAGTTAGGTGTAAAGCGGGGGTGTGATGCCCTGTCTTATGCAACACGAGACAGTGAAGAGGATAGTTGCAGCTATTGCATGAGAGTTGTCGGTACATCTCATAGTCGATAGAGTTTGCAAAGAATAGTTGAGACCCTGTTACTAAATAAGGAATCTTCCATCATGTTTACCTCCCCCGAAATATATTGTTTATAATATTTGCGTATTTGGTAATGCAATTCAATTTTATTTTCTTGACGAAACCACCAATTCGCCAGGAAAATCCTTCTGTGTATTATTAGTTCTTCATTTTAACCAATTTAGTATAACTCTGAAAAAATCGGCTTAGCCAACTGAAATGTGAAAGCAGATGAATCGAAAACGTTGAAAACGAATGAATATGACAGCAAACATTGAAAAAGAAAGCCTTCTTCCAATCATGAAATGTGAACGTAGATGAACTGATTGGCCTCTTTGTCAACCAAGCGCGCTTTCTTCTCTTTGTGGGTTCAGACAAGAGTCCTTCACTGTACTAGCTGCCAATTGGTTATAATCATGCAGAGGATGCTAAACAGGCACCCTGTGTAAAAACAGCCCTTCCCTTCTTCTTGTTCTTCTTCTTCTTTTTTAATTTCACGGTATATTATTTTATACTTAATTAATCAATTAAGATTAAGTTTTCTTTCCCCTGAACTCGTCTTCATCCATTTAATATATTTTAAAAAAAATTCTTTAGAATCCATGCCGAGATTCAAACCCAAAAAATTGGGAAAAAAGAAATATACATCTTCCACTCCTGATTTTTATGTTTTTTATCGTATCATAAAAAAATTAAATCAATAACATTCATAAATTTAACAAGTTAATTAAATATTATTCAAAGAATTAAGTTGGAATTTTTTTATATTTTTATATCTTTTATTTTTTTTATTTTTGTTAATTCCACCATTTAGTATAGGATTTTTATTGAATTTATCCTTTAGTTTTAGTTAATGAAAAATTAATTTTAGTATTTTTTATTATATAATAAAATAAAAAAAATTAATCTAACTCAATGAAGTAGTCGCAAAGTTAACAAACTAATTAAATATCAATTAAAAAGTTCAATAGATATTTTTTAAATTTAAATTATTATATGAAATTTATATCCAATCAACGTTAAAATTGTTAGCAAAAAAAACAAAAAGAAAAAAAGAAAAGGGAAAACAACCCTTTACATTGAAGGAAAATGAGAGAGGGATCAACACGCCATCAAAAAACAAACAAAACTCATAAAATGACAAACAAAAAAGGGGGGATTATCGCACTAACAACACCCACCATTCTCTCTCTCTCTCTCTCTCTCTCTCTCTCTCTCTCTATCTATCTATCTATCTATCTATATATATA